>QLOK01005298.1:0-25585 GCA_003313805.1 Tricholoma flavovirens
GAAGTGAAGAATACTTGTTAAGACAACATGGATGGGCATTCCTTTCCGACAGGCCACACGCTACCACCATATGTTCGGATGTAATTTCTGAAGGGGTCACAACCTCAGTGCCAACCCAGCCCCAAGGAGAAGGGTTATTGCCAGAGAGTGTGCTCCGCTTCAGTTGTTCACCAGGAGCCAGGCCCTTGGAAGTCAAAGACACACCTCGCTTGCGTTTCATGCGCATAGAGAGATGAGCTATCAGTGACCTGCCGACGTTTCTGCAAACGTTGAAATGTGTCTGACTCTACAGTAAGACTTCAGAAATCAATGACCTTTATCGTCACCCTGAGTCACGCTCCGAGTCTCGGAGGGCGTGTGACATGCACGTGACACATCATTTCCTAACTGTGACCGTAACACTAGCTAGTAGTTTCTATTCAAGTTCATGGAGCCAAATGTGACAGAACAAAGGTCTTCTTGGCGACATCGAGCAGCCACTTTAATACAAAGGTTCGGGTCTGCTCACAACGCCAATGAGATTCGATTGCGACGACGAAGAGCACTGGTATCACTATTGACTCGTCGATTAGGGTGGTTGAAGTTCGTGTATACACCGCTTCTTCAACCTCGTCCATACTTCTGATATTACTTATGAAGACTAGCGCTATTCTTTACAGGCTATGCGTGGATGTTAATTATTCCCTCGCCTTACCTTGGCAGAGGAACTTACATCGACGAAAACGCGCTCCAGCCAGGCCAGGTGTGTTCACCTGACGTTGTCAGATCTCTTGCTCAACGTACAACGTTAGGTGAACTCATACTGGAATTGGGGGGACGTACATGCCGCCGACCGATATCTTGAGAAATTGGAAGCACTCCATCATGCGAATTCAACCCATGAACAGTAAGAACCGATGACCTCCTTTTGGGACTTGTTCTTACATGGATGGCTAGACGTGGCGAGGCGCTAATGACTGAATTTTCCGAGCTTGGCCTTTCTTCTTCGATCCAGAATTACACCTTCTCGGCAAGCACTGGGGTTCGCTGTAGCTGAGGTTGATCTCTACAATCTTACTCATCTCCGCTCTACAGGCCACGAAAGGAACGAATGTTTATGGCGTCTTATCCTCCCCCCGTGCTCCGGGCTTAGAAGCAATCGTAATCTGTGCCTCATGGTTAAGTAGAACTGGTGAAGGAGACGGGACTCTCAATCTCCGTGGTGTTTCTACGGTCCTTGCGCTGGCTGACTTTCTCAAGCGTTAGTTTCATTACCTTCTCACTTCTGATATAACTCCATGTTCCCCCATAGGTTATTCTCTATGGGCAAAGGATATCATATTTGTTGTAAGCGACGGACATCTTGAAGGCATGCACGCATGGCTGGCTGCATATCACGGCTCGTCACAATCTAGTAAGACGCAGTCAACCCAATATTTTCTCATCTGACTCGTTTCATGGATAGATCTAGTAGCAGATCGTCTCAAGTTAACTTCTGGAGTTATCTGGAATGCTATCAATATCGATTATCCTGGTCATTCTTTTTCTCACTTGGGAATCTTCTTTGGTTGGTTGTTCTTTAGCTTTGGAATTAATGGCGATGGTGACTTTCTCTTCTAAGAGGGTAATAATGGTCGCCTTCCGAACCAAGACCTCCTCAACTCATTTCAGCGGATTTCTCGCTATGCCGGGGGTGTACCTGTTGTGGTGTATGATCATATTGATCCACGTGAACATCGGGACGAACGCGAGCTGTCGAGCGTGATCGATTGGATACCTAAAACGATACAAGTGCATGCTCAAGTCAAAGGATATGCATATCAGGCAAAAAACGTTATCCGACATCTTGGATATCAGGCTCGTGGTCGACCAAGTGGGGTTCATGGGCTCTTTCATCGGTAAGCTTTCGCTATTCTATCGACCCTTTTCTCCCTTGACCAACTAAACAAAGATACCGTGTGGATGCATTTACCCTCTTCGCCTTGCCTGCCACTGGTCCCCACGGCTTCCATGCGATTGGCAGGTGAGCTCACGCGTGCCACCGTTGTTCCCGGATGTTAATGTCTCGAGCTCTCCAGAATTGTCGAGTCCACTTTGCGTACTGCAAACAATCTCCTAGAGCGCCTCCACGCATCCTTTTTCTTCTACATATTGACTAGCTCCGATCATTTCCTCAAGATAGGGAGTTATCTGCCGAGTGTTGTGCTCATCTCTGTTGCTATGATGTTTGGTGGCCTGAAAGTCTGGGTGGATGCGGGTTGGATTGGCCACTTAACTACCGTGTTGGAAGCATCGAAAGCGCTGTCTACCGTTCCAGCCGTAATGCGGTGGTCTAAGAGGCGTCGGCCTGTCCTTAAAGTTCTGAGTACAATAATCTTCACACACTTTCTAGGGGCGATTTTGTTCACTCTGGTGCAAGGGCGAGGTTTTATCGAGAAGCGAGCGGTAGGACTGTATTCCTCATACTCTGCTCTGTAAATTGACCTGAATATATTAGATCGCTTGTCCGTTTTCCTTCATAACATTTTCGCTCCTCCCTCTCATTACCGTTCTCATACCCCACACACCTTCACAAGGCATCAGTTCTCTTTCTCCTGTACTAAAGGCCCTTAACATGTGCCTCGCATCAACGGTCATATCCATCACCACCGTGCTCAACTTCTCACTCGCAGCTTCATTGGCTGTGTTGCTAGGCATCCCTTTGTCCATTTCGTCAACGAGCGGCTCTGTGTTCGTTCGGGTCACTAAATATACTGGTTATATGTTCTTGGGTCTGGGGTGGTTGTTAATAGGCCAACAGGAGATGTGGAATGCAATCCGGCATTGGGAGATGTTGTCAATTTGGTTCGCGCCTTTTGTTTGTATCGTGTATGTGCCGCTGGTTCTTCAAGCAGGGCTTGTATGCCTGTTACCCCCTTAAGCGACCACCTACACTGGGAAACAGTATCATCATCAGATCTTAGAGTACCTTAGGGCATAAGCAATCATGCAATGAACCTCATCCCATTTCCATAGGAGGGTCGTCGGAGCCAAACAGATCGTCGCCCTCTGCTTCCAGATCTCCATCCACTTCGTTAGCCCCGTCATCGGGAGTTCCTGCATCCAAGACGATTCCTTCTTTCCTCATCCGCTGTTTCTCTTTCATCTCATCGCGCTGTGCTTGCTTCATCTCCAAGTCAGCAGTCAGCTTCTTCAAAGCATCCTCGAATCGTTTCTGACAAATCATATATTAGACAAAAAAAAAAAAAAGCAGCTAGCAGTCTAACAGACCTTGATCAATGGGTTCGCAGAGCTTGCAATCTCCTTCCCCTTCTTCGCCACCGCGGCTTCTAAATCCCTAATCTCTTCGTTGACAAGCTTTCTTGCCTGTACGTCCTCGTCATCCTCGTCTTCATCATCCTCTTCCTCAGTCTCTTCTTCATCTTCATCATCACCGTCACCGTCTTCGTCCTCTTCATCTCCAAGTGCAAGATCTAATTCAGCTGCCAACTCCTCATCAATATCCCCTTCTGCCCCTTCGTCTTCATCGTCTTCATCACCTTCATCCTCCATATCTCCCAAATCGTCACCTGGAGTCTGGGCTTCTCCGAGATCGGAGATTGCGGGCGTGGGGGCGTCAAGAGGTTCATCCCGCTCAATAAATTCCGAATCCGATAGATCAGGATTAACATTGTCAAGTATCTCTGGAAGGTATACGCGATCAACACAAAACGTAGAATAGAAACGGATAAATACCATATTTGACATCGGATGCAAGCGCGTCCTCGTCTAGTAACCGCTCTACCTCCTGTTCCACACTTTCGATCGTCTACCGCTGGTTGGCAAACATCATTCAGTAGAGAAAAGAGCTGGATACCTACCCGCCTATTGACCCTCTTTCGAAATCTCCGTTTCCGAACGTGGTGTAGTGGAGGAGTTATGCCATGTGGCCATATAAATTCATCGATATTGAACGACCGATGATTAGCTACGGGTTCATCTTTATCAATCTTATTCTCAACTACCAACATCTGTGAAGCGCAATAATGTCACAATTGGGAGCAACATTTCATAAGAATTCCAGACCTGGCATATATCTGCAACTTTGAACATTTGCTTGTTGTCCAGTGTCTTCTGCGACTCCACGATGCAAGGCAGGTCGACCAGTTTAGCTGAATATGTAAAGTTCCCGACGTGGAAAACTGCCCGACGAGAGTCTGCAAAGATAGTAAGCGGAGAGTTCCAAGACGGCGCGTGTTACATACCCTTAAATTTGAACCAGACATCATTACTGACCTCCCGGCTAGCTACCATCTTCTTTAGCTTCTCGAGATCTTCGCCAGGGGGCATCCTCAGGATAAATTGCTCTTCAAAAGCTAAATCTTCATCGTCCGAATCCAACTCCCGATCATACTGCCCCAGAAACGACATGCCAGGAGCTTGCGCCGCTGCTTTTTCACTCAATTTGAGCTTCAGCTTTGGCTGGGGCTTAGATTTCGCTGTAGCAGACCGCGTTGTTCTATCCGATGACTCCATTGAACGTTGCGCGGGTGGATTGCTGGAGCTTCGAGTCGAACGTCCAGACGAAGCCATAGAATGCTCTGCTACACTCATGGGGCGCGGAATTGCAAGGGAGGAAAGGGTTGAATGACCGTTAGTGACAGTAGATGCACTGGCTTGCATTTCCATAGCCTCGACATCGTCAACGACAATCAGTGCATCGTCATCCATTCTAGGCGTCGGTGCTCAAGCGCTCAAGCTCGCTCAAGCTTCAAGTGGTGTCACAATATACAAGTTGTGACACCTTCACATGCTTCAGAATCTAAATTCAATTGACGCCTCGGTACGATTAACTTCAAAAAATTTAAAGCAGACTGCAAGTTTCAATCCTGCTCCTCCACGTCGCTGGCATTGACATCATCGGTCTTCGTTTCTACCTCCTTCAAATCCTTCGCAACCCGTGCTGATATTTCTTTATATTTACTACCTCCCACGACTACCAGGTAAGCAGCCAGACTACCCATCGCCAAACCATAAAAACCCCACCGCATCCTGTCATAATGCACATCCTCTGGAGACTTTTGGGTTTGTTTCTTTGTGGTAGGAGGCCATGGAATTAACGAGCTCCACGAGAAGCTGAGAGTGATGGGAGATCGAGCCGGTTCGGGACCCGAGTCTAGTGCTTGAGCATAAATTCTCCTAGCATGGGAAGAAAGGGTTGGATAAGAGTCGTTGACAAGTGTCCGAAGGAAAGGATCTGGATATGGAGGGTTCAGCAACAGAAGAATATGTGCTGCAAGGACTATGTCCAGCGTTGTCGGCCTGAGGAAGAGGTAAATCATAGTGAGAATATGGAAAGCAAATTTCACCTGTCCGAAAAGAAAAAGTTATTCCTGCCAAGAAGGCGCGCGTAGATATCCATTGATGCCCTAGCTTTTTCCGAAACCTGCCAAGACTAGGTGAGAATGCCATGACATCATGAAAAGGTAGATTTGCAAACCTTCTCTTGTTCGAAAGCTTGGAGATACACGCGACTGTCTACTGTTTCCTTCGTTGATTTTGTAAATCCTGGGAAGGACTTCTTTTCCTGCTTCTCAACTTCTGGATGCCACAAACCAGCGGCCTCCAGACGCGCCTTGTGACATTCACGTATTCGCCCAGGAACGTAGTAACGCTGAGGCACAGGGAACATAGATGCTAATGCGGGCTGCATCAATCCCGCCCAGTTTCCATGATGAGCGTATAAGGTATGATGCTTCAAAATAAGTGAGGCCAGGATATGCAGTAAAATGAGTGGGGGATTACCACAAGGTCCCCCAAGTTCGATTCGACATGTGCATGCCATGCAACCTTCCGCGATTTTTCGGTGCTATCTAGCGACGCATCCGGGTTTGTAGCGTCCTTCAAGGCGGTAACATATGTTACGATCAGTGCGAATGTTGAAATCGTCTGGTCTTCATGGATAATAAAGGGGAATTGTCCTGGCGTTAAGTGACAGGTAAGATATCGGACTGAGATTCAGCAGGTACAAATTTGAACCATTTGGAGCAATGTCAGGATTGCTGGACTCTACAATGCTAAAATTGCCTGGGATAGAAAGCTGGAGATAGAGCACAGCAGCAAGACACGAGGGATCTACGGAGAGTAATTTCCAACTCCCAGGCCATATATGCAAAACCACTTTGCTTTGGGAGGAGTTTGGCTCCATACCTGGACCACTCAGGCTGGTAGACTCGGGGAATGGATGCCAGAGGGTCCGAATCACATGACTAGAAATTCATGTAATTCGATGCTGTGTACAACGACTCGGATCGCAACTATTCTCTTTGGAAACTGGACGAGGTGTCCTGTTTCTGGCGCTCCGCCAGCTCGAACAGTCTAAACAGCATATACACGACAGTTGTGACAAGGCTCATGGTTGAATGTCTCTTCAAGCAGAGCGTTTTACATACAGGTGCCAGATGGCCACACGATAGACGTGATCGCGCCTGGCTATTTGACGACTTTACTCTTCAGCGGTATTGCTTTCGGCTCTCATCATATTCCCTTCTTTCCCCGTCTTTTCATCGAATGGGATAAAACCAAGCACTTGTCCTTTATGGTCGGGGTGGTCGGTCTTACAACTCACTGTCCTTCGCATATCTGTCGACCGACGTCGCAATTGATAGGGTCCCTGAATACGGATCAACAAGGAGCATGCATATAGAAGCAGTCAATTCACCACAGAAAAGGATGAGAGCTTTGGCTTCTTTCTTGGAGGGCTCAATCCAGACACTTCCATTGAAGGCATATTTGCTAATGGCAAGCTGACAACACGACGACCTGAGGGTCGCCTCGGGATCGACATTGGTGGGGGTACTTCGGACTCGGGTATGATGCCCTGTGACTCGAGAAATTCTGGGAAACGACTCGACTATTGCGACAAAATCTAAAAAACCTCACCCACGCTTACCAAAAGATCTGTACCTGAACACGAACGACACATATGTCTTGGCAGTTTTTGCCCCAGGCATATCTGGAGCGTGCGGCTTCACCGACCATGTTGTTGAATATTGCTCATAAACTTGCTTCTCGTAGCCGAACCTACGCAGCGCCACAGTTGGCAGTTAGCAGCTACTCTAAGGCATATACTGATCATATATGCTCACCCCACACGATGTTCCCCGGCTTTCCTTTTACCTAAGATTGTTTGCGGAATTTCCTGAATCGTGTTTGCAGGCCTGCAGGATATGCGATCGATCTGTTTTATGCGTAAGGTGATCATGCCCACGTCCTTCGACGTAACTTCCAAAGTGTTTTCCTCTGTATAGGGTTAACATGGCTTAAGCACTGCAAGAATATTTGAACGTACCCGTCTCATCAACTTTTCGAAAGATAAAAGGTTTTTCGGTAGACTTCGACGTCCTAACTCCTTCTCTGGATGTCACTCCTTCTCCAAAGAGGAATCGACCAGGGACAACAAAGCCATCTAATGTGATGAATGCACAGGTGTCGACCTTGCCCCCGTGATCCTTCCAGAAAACTGTGAATGTCTGCAAAACCCATTTTCGTTATGCGTCGTTTCTCTATTGCTCAAAGCGAGCCACACACCTGGCCATCTTTACTAGGAATCCAGCACGAAACTTTATTAGCACTACTGTCCACTGCTACAAGATATTCTGGAAGTGTTTCTCCATCTGCGACGATCCACGCAGAGAAACCACGATGGGTGAGCATGTACTACGAGGTGGAAATGAATACAACGACAAGAAATTAGAGATCAACTATGCGTTCAGTCAAGCCAGAAACATTCGGATAGGAGAATGGATCTTACGAGAAAATGAATTTAGCGTAGAAGAGAGAAAGAAAGCTTGCTTTGTTCACCAACTCGAAGTTGCCCTTCAAGTTGATCAGCGTTTGTGATCATCGATCACGTGTAACTAACTTGAAAAGTGGCTTGCCCGGGCCAGCAGTGACGGTTTCACAGTTTCGCAGACTCGAATGCCTCCTAAACGTGCGAGTGCGTCAAAACGTAAAGCTTCGGTCTCAGATGACAACCCAGCTGAGTCCAGTGTGCAGACAAAGAAGTCCAAGCTATCTAATCCCTCCTCCTCTGAGAACGCGCAGCCTACCAACAAAGTATTACCTGTTCACATATCCTTTTCGCCGCGGATACCTGGCACCTTGCGTCTGGCTACTTGGAACGTTTGCGGCTTAGCAGCAAGCCAGAAGAAGGTTTGTGAGTCCGGATATGTGTAGATTCTTTCTCAATCATATCAGGGATTTAAAGATTACTTGGAGGCTGAAGATCCTGACATCTTGGTTCTGACCGAGACGAAGGTAGTTATCACATCCCTACAATGTGGTCACGTCATGACAGTACCTACCAGGTCAATAATGAATCCGTTGATCCTTTGGTAAAAGCGCGATTTCCCTATGCCTATTGGTCTATATCAGACAAAAAAACCTACTGTAGGATGCGCTCCTGGATGCATATTGCCCACTCTGACTGTAGTGTCCCTAGCTGGCGTTGCCATTCTGTCAAAGCTCAAGCCCCTGAACATCACAAAGACGCTTCCCGGACACCCAAACTCATCAATTGTGAAAGGCAGGATCATCACACTAGAATTTGAGAGCTGTTACCTTATTGGTACATACGTGGTGAATGCTGGGATGGGTCTGAAGGTAATTATTTGCGTGCGCTCCCTGTCAACGTTCGTTCATGACTTTCAGACACTGGAAGATAAGAAAGAGTGGAATACCCATTTTGAAAAATATATCCAAGACTTGGACACAAAGAAACCAGTGATTTGGACAGGGGATTTGAATGTTGCGCCCACGGAAATGGGTATGACTGTCGTTGTTGAGGAGATTAGCTGACATAACTATGTAAACCTTTACATCCTAGATCTTTCCAACGCCAAGAAAAACTGGAACAAAACACCAGGGTATACTGAAGCAGAAACAACCTCCTTCAACAATATACTTGCCCCACCCTCAGAGAATCCGAAGTTTGTCGACGTGTGGCGCCAGTTACATCCCACGGACAGACATTACACCTACTTTTCATATCGATTCAATTGCAGGGAGAAGGGAATCGGTTGGCGTCTGGACATGTGTAGGTGCTCAACAATTTCACAAAGCAAGTGTGTCAACTCATGCTTTACTGATGACCCAGTCGTGTTGAGTGAACGGATATTTAAAAAAGTAAAGATGGTAAGTTTTTGATCGAGTAATGTCTTGTTATTTTATCATGTTCACATTATTTGTCATTAAGTGTGAGATCAGAAGTGAAATTTACGGAGCCTCAGACCATTGCCCTGTAGTTATGGAGTATGGAGGCAATTTGTAGTGTCAGTTACACACCTAGGGGTCGGCAAGGGTATATCTGGGGGTATACACACCTATAAGGTAGTAATATACCTGATCTTTCCACAGTGAGTGATCTTTGTTGTAAAGGTGGGCTCCCAGGGTAAGGAACCTTTTTTGTAGGCCTCTGTGCCACCTCAAGATCATGCAACTATGGTGCAGTTCACTTAGACACTGCTTAAGTGGCCCAGCACCCAAAAAAAAATTATGAATTTAATTCCTCTTGCAGAAATGTTTCTTTTTACCAATCCAAAGCAATCAGTTAGAGGAAATTTTAATTGGATTAAATCTGGTGGAGGTATTTAGTCTGATCTAGGCCTCAATTTGGCTAGTGGGGAAAAGGTGATTTTAGCCAGACTCCAAACCAATCGTGAGGTGCGGTAAAAGTTTTTCCCCACATTTTCAAAGACCGCAACTTCCAACACACTATTACCGCGCCTCAACGACTGGCACAATTTGAAAATGTGGCTGTGTCAGCACCTCGGCACAGTCAACTTACTCCCGACAACAAGCAAGTCATTCTACTCATTCCTCACCATTTTCCTTCACTTTTTTGGTACATAGCACTGACGTGTACACTGTATATATATATGTAGTGTTTAATAAACACCTATTTTCACTTTTACACCTATATTTAGCCTATAACAAGTACTCTCCCTGAATAAGAGGGAGGAGGGGTGTCTTCTCCTCACTGAGGGGCTCTACTATATGTACATGGATAGGTAATGATGTATACTGTGTTCTAATTCCTGCACTGCTGGCCTTTGGTGAGTGACTGTAACCTATTTCAAGACATTCACTCTCCACCTCTCTTGTATAGATTCATGGACCATTTCAAGGTGTTAATCTTACTAACAACACTTTGGTATGTCTGTATACAATACCACTAATGGGCCCTATGACCTGGCATTGAGTAACAAGGAGAATAAGTGAGTATGTGCAGATCCTACCTTGCAGGATGAAGTATTGACTATATGGATCACTTGTAGGCTATGTCTGAAGGGTAAAGGACTACTATGAATGTCTAGGAAGAGTTTTGGACATCAGGTCAAGTGTGTGATCCATGGTCAGTAATTGAACTTCACCTCTGTTGATGGGGAACCCATGTCCTGGTGAGCCAGGAACTTCCTAACCTGCTATCCATTTTATCTACC
The DNA here is from genome assembly GCA_003313805.1 of Tricholoma flavovirens. Classification (NCBI taxonomy): domain Eukaryota; kingdom Fungi; phylum Basidiomycota; class Agaricomycetes; order Agaricales; family Tricholomataceae; genus Tricholoma; species Tricholoma flavovirens. The sequence goes on from QLOK01005298.1 coordinate 10,461, forward strand.
CTTGTTCTACTCTATTATCAGGCCTAGGAATCAAAGAAAGTGAACACTTTGGTGCCACAGATCTCCCAGGGTAAGCAAACCTTCTCCTGACACCATATTCTCTTTTATGGCTATTCTAACTACAGGCACTTCAGGGGGTCTACCAGATTGTTTATTATGTGTATTTTATCCTCTTTGAATTTGCATTTTACAAGGGGAAGTCATAGATATTCAGGTAAGTGATAATCTCTCCCCCATACAGGTGCATTGACAAAGAGCACCTTGCTCCCTGCTCTCCCAACATAATTCCCTACTCCAAAATACATCCTTCTACCCCTCAACATGCATTGTTTTAGCTTCAGGGGATGCCGAAGCTCTGTACACAGTCCCCTCTCTCTCTCACTCTGTCACTTCTCCCCATTCCCCCCCTTCTCCCCTCATGCAGCATTGTTCCCTGTCATGTATAAATTATATACATTGTTATCTATCCATGTACATATAGTAGAGCCCCTCAGTGAGGAGAAGAGACCCCTCCTCCTCCCTCTTATTCAGGGAGAGTGCTTGTTATAGGCTAAATATAGGTGTAAAAGTGAAAATAGCTGTTTATTAACATATATACAGTGTACACATCAGTGCTATGTACCAAAAAAGCGAAGGAAAATGGTGAGGAATGAGTAGAATGACTTGCTTGTTGTCCGAGTCAGGAGTGAGTTGACTGTGCCGAGGTGCCGACACAGCCACATTTTCAAGTTGTGCCAGTCGTTGAGGCGCGGCGGTCTTTGAAAATGTGGGAAAAAACTTTTACCGCGCCTCACGATTGAAGTTTGGAGTCCGGATTTTAGCATGCATTTTGCATATGCTATTTGAGAATAAGATTATCAAAAATATTTTTGTCAATGTCATTGACACCAAATTTGGAATTGCTCCCTGCAGGGCTGTTTTGCTGTCAATACTGTGGAGTAAGTTTTAGTTCTCATTATTATGATCACATTAGCTTAAGAGGAACCAATTGTACAATGGGGGCATAGCTCAGCTGGGAGAGCAGCAGACTGAAGGGAAAAGCACTTTATGAATTCTGAAGGTCCCGCGTTCGATCCGCGGTGCCCCCATTTTTTACTGATGATTTCATACATTTTATTCTTTATACTGAGACTGTGCTACCGCAGAAATCTTTTATAATATGCTCCGTTATCAATACTCTCCGAAGCGTACGTGACCAGTCTGTTCTGCATGTGCCTGGGCACCTTTCTCCCCTTTCAAGCCTTGCCCACACTCCTGAATACAGACTTGGTGAGTTGAGCGCGTGGGATGGAAAGCAACACCACGTACCTCGCACTTCAAATCAAACGTTGCGGTATTCGTATACGCCTTTTTTCCTCGTAAGATGTCTGCCAATTTCTTGGCAGCTACAAGCACAGCGTCATTACCCGGCAACTGCTAGGGACATTCATTAGCGACGAGAGCATCCGATTTGGAACAAGTTAGAAGCCTACCACTGGAAACAGCGTCTGATGCCACTCGCTTGGGGCATCTGACGTAGGTGCCAATGTTGCTGCATCATAGTGGATACCTGAATATATCAGTATACACTGCATGCCTCCGACGTCGTGATCATGAGAGGGAGAGAAATGATCTACGCGGCCTGTCTCAACGTCGATGCTGGCAATCTCAGTCTGGAAGTGCAAGGCAAGAATGCTAAGTTCGATTGCACCACCCCAAGCGGAAGGGTTCAAAATTTTTGCAATATACTGGGACGGAGGCATCCTGTGAGACTGACTTAGTGGGATCAGAATCGAGTCAGACAGTGGGGATCATACCCTAAGATGGCTTCATTATACGTTTCTGGGTCATTTCGAATGCCTTCGACGACAACTAGAGCACGAATTTTAGGGCAAAACAAGCAGGAGACCTTGGGGATCTAACTTTTGCGCATTTCAGGTGCTTTGGAGATATCTTGCTTGAATATCAAAGCTACCGCTGAAAAGAGACACGAATTGTCGTCCGGAACTACCTAAATGACAGGTGGTAAGCTAGGGGTCGATTACGGCAAAATGGCATCGAACTGACTCTATGGATAAGCACTCCTCCGTCTGTTCTCACACAGTCTGGACCGGGAGGGGCTGATGCTGGAGGCTCGAATGCAGTATATGCCGAGGTGGGTCGCCTCGCAGAAGGATCGTCATTGGATCTTCTGGATGGTGGAGACAAGGGTGTTACTGAATTACTCGGCGGGGAAGGGTTTGGGGCACCCGGAAGCTCGCTGACAATTATCTGTTCCCCAGGCTTGAGGCCGAGACTGGCCAGCGGAAGTTCAGGGATAGCGGTGAGCACTTTGGGAGGATATCCGGCTTTCACTATAACCCGGAAGGTGAGGGAGAGGTGAAGTATTGGGAGAAGCTACACACGACTTTGGCGAGAAGGAAAAATGTCTGAAACAGCGTAAATTTCCTGCAGTAGATCCTGAACAGTGAAATCGTCGCGATCAAAGGAGACTTGAATGGTGGTAACTCCCTTTGGGTGACGAAGACGGATAGGCGCCATTGTTAACGAGCATGTAGTAACAAGTAACAAGGGTACTACTAATCTATAACAGGATAATCTATAATCTCATCAACTTACTCGTAGCCCTTTCAGCAATTGCCTCGTATTGCCCCATTCCTCCTTCTAGCACCTTCAACTGTCCCTTTGCTATTTGGTATACAACACCCGGTTTAGCCTGCCAATTTTTCTCACCGGGTTCGTCATCTTCTTCGTCACTCTCACTTTTCAGCTCGTGAGGCGACTGCCCTTCTACCACGCACCGCATGAAGAACCTTCTGCACCGTAAGTGACTGGCTTCAAGGCAATGAATACACTAGATACCTGTCGTGAGTGACTAGCAACAGTGCGCCCCGAAACTGTCGTAGCGCTTCCACCAATGCTAAGACTGTGTCCGAATCAAGATGGGTCGTCACCTCGTCCAAAACCAGGAGGTGTGGGGGTGAATAGACTAGTTTAGCAAGTGCAAGTCGAACCTATCCTTCGTCAGTATGCCGTCACAATGACAATTTCCTACATACCTTTTGCCCGCCAGACAATGCAGCAATCGGAACGTCGGTGGCAACCTTCCCATGCAATCCCCAATTCCCCAACAAACGCCTTACTTCCTGCTGAGACATTGTTCCCATAGTGGTCTCCAGTATATATTGCAATGCAGTGAGCTTCCCGTCGGCTGCACCTTTCCGCTCCAGGGCCTCGACTGCATGTTGTGAATAACATTGAATTTTGGCACGCGCATGTCGCATGACGATACCGGTCGTTGGTTGTAAGCCAACAGTTTCCCCATCGGTCCCTGCAACTAAACCCACTAGTGTCGACTTTCCACTTCCGTTAAGCCCTGAAATTCCAACCCTCTGCCCTGGGTGGATAACCAGGTCCACCTCTCTCAATGTTGGGAGTTTGGCAACCGGATAGCGGAAACTGACTTTCTCCAAGGAAACCAGCGCTCCAGGATACTTGAGATCTGGAGGCTCAAACGGGAAGACAACCTTCACCAACGGGTCTGCAGTCGGTATGTCGATTGTGTCGCGCATGGTGTTGTGAAAGCCCATCAAATCCCTGTTGAGCTTGAAGCGTCCGCCCTTCATTCCAACTTCAAGCCCAGAGCGTTCCTTGATCTTTTGACGGCGTGAAGCGACTTGCTTAAGCTTTTTATCGTCTCCCGTTCGTTTTGCAGCAGTTAGGGCGTGGGAAATTGATGATTCCATGTGTTTGGTCTTCTTGTCTTGAGCGGCTTGCATGCGGGTAAGGTACTTGGCTTTGGAGTGTCGCTCGCATTCGTAGTCGGAAAGGTTGCCTTTGAAGTGTTCTAGCCCTTGGTTACGAAGTACGAGTAGCTCATCAGCAACCGCATCGGCGAAATCTCGATCGTGCGTCCTGCAGAAATTGCGGCATCGTTAGTCATACAAAGTTGGAAGGATGTAGAGCGCCCTACGTAACAATAACGGTGGTGTCGGTAAGAGACTGAACAAATCCTTGGAGCCAAATGATAGCGGGTAAATCCAAAAAATTGGTGCACTCATCCAGGAGGAGGATATCAACCTTTTGAAACAGGGCGCATGCCAACGAGCATCGCGTACGCCAACCACCCGACAGCGTAGGGAATGGTCGCACAATGGCTTCTGCAGAAAAACCTAGACCTAACAGCACGGTCCGAGCCCGTGCCTCCGCCCTTGCGGAATGCATAGCTTCTAGTGAGGAATGAATATCAGCGAGCGTATCCACCGCTGCGCGCGTCTCGGTCTGCATAGTCACTGGGTCGATCTCGCTGGCAGATTGATGGAGTAGTAGTTCTGAGGCTGCGACCTGTTCTTCAACCGCGATGAGCTCCTTCCGAGCCTTTGCACCCCGTGCACCGCTTCGCCTGGCGGCGATCTTGGCTATTTCATTGTGTTTCCTTAGTAAGCGTTCGTGGTTGAGTTTGCGAATAGCTCGTACAACCGCCACGGAATCTTTGACATTGTCTAGAGCTTCGGAAAGACCTACATTATCGTGAATTTAGGAACAAGGATGACAAATAAGGATTCAAACACATCTGGCTTCCAGAAGTGCCCTCTCTCGGGTTGCGTCGCTTCGCATCACATGGTCCAGCACGGTGCCATCCTCAAAATTCAATGCGGCCAACTTGTCATCGAGTGCCGGACTGTGGTTCACGAAATCTGTTTGACCAAGTAAGAGTATGTGCAAATTCCACGGAACGCCAGGAATATGGCCTTCGGCGAATGCGCGCAGGAGGGTCGATTTCCCCGTTCCATTGCGACCGACGAGGACATAATGCCTATTCTCGAGGAGGGTGAGGTTCGCATGAGTGAGCAGGTCTTGTCCACTAATGGTGAGACTCAGATCTTTGATGTCAACCTAAGGAATGTGAGAAATTGGCTGTCGATCAGTCGAATTCCTATACCTCTTTGGAACTGGTGGCATCAGAGGCATCGACATGGAACCGGCTTTGCTGGACCGATACAACGATTGCTTCTGTTTGCTTGTTCTTGGAGTCCTTCAGTGGCATGGCAAGACGAAATCAACCCTATGTCATATAGTCGTACGGATCTTCGAATAAATACACATGAAGTCAGAAACCGGATCCGCGTTAGACTTGGTAGGAGTCATGATATATTTGGCGGTTGCGAGACTTGGAGCTTGAAGCTTGAAGAAGCCAGTGTCAAGTGTCAAGTGTCACGGCAAGCGCTGGCGCCACAATCCAACTGGTATACATGGCCAATCATATTCGTTGAGGATCACTATTCTGAAGACCAAGATAATATTGTACAGAGGCATCACAAATCACAGCAGCTCAAACGTCGTTGTTACTATCCAAGCCCATCGCATTCTTCGCCTTGTTGAGTAACGAGTCCTAAAGTAGCTATTTAATCAACACACTTGATATACCAGCAGAATTGACGTACACTATTATTCTGGTTAGAGTTGCTGGAACTGAGGGTGTCTCCTGCCTTCTGGGTCGTAGATTTCTCGCTCTGTCATAGATGGGTTCAACGACGAGGCAGCGGAGGCCCAAATGCATACTCTATACTCACATTGGGCTGCATGGCTGATGCGGCCGAGTCCATCTTGCCCTTGAGGTAGTCACCAGCCTGCTCAGTGGTGGACTTCTGGGAGTCGGGCTGGAAGAAATCAAGGTTAGCCAACGACTCGATCGATATGGACCAAGTTTACCAACCTTGACAGCAGACCCTACTTTGTCGGTGAGAGATTGGCGGCCAGTGTCGGACATGATGATAAAGCGATGTCTAGAGGGCTGAAGGGGAATGTAGCTATTATCTGAGTGGGGAGATGGTCGTCAGTATTTCCCCGCAGGCAGAAATTTATAGGAAGTAGAATGGGTTGAATGTCCGAAACGGTCTGGGCAACGACACGACGCCGCATGATTGTCCTTGTCGACAGTCATGGTTCTGTGGATGAATTGGAGACTGTTCTGTTTCAACCCTAGTTTAGTGAACGATACGCCGTTTCGCAATAATTGTTCGAGTAACACAATACTTTCAAGACCGTTTGACCGGCCCGATGACACTTACGGCCATGCTGTCCTGGACATCTTCTTGAACGAGAATAGTTCTATATTGTTGGAAAGTCCGCGGTTGGCAAAGGACAAGCGGATTGGAGCGATGCGGCTGCGCCAAATGCACTATGTGGCTAGGAGCCGCGTGGTGCAGGTGGTTGGTTCACGAGTGTAGCAAAATCGAAGATTCCCAAACGATGTGAGAACTGTATCCATCCAAGCTAAGGAATCTAGTAAAGATTAGTACGCTAATATCTAACACGGCCCGCCAGGTATCAAGATGCAGATATGCCAACCTGTACCTTTGCTTCCACTTCGAACTCTGGAAGCTCGGTCGGTACCTGTACTTCCGGTTTCTCCAGCCTCGCCTTGATCGCTGCATTTTCTTGATTATTACTCGTAGCCTTCCCTCTCTCGGCTTCTTCGACTAACCCCTGCAACTCTTCTTCCAAAGCCCCGTTATCCATCATATCCTCAACACCAATGGCAACATCCGCTCCAATCTTCACAGCTTCATCGACCTCTTTGGCATCTGCATTGACCTCCGCGAGCGCATCCATCGTTAAATCGATGGATTCCCGTTGTAATGACGGGTGCGCTAGGATCGCACGGAGAATCAGTGTCGAAGACTCATATGATTTCATGATCTGGAACAATACATCAAGCTACGAATAGATTAAAAATAGAGAGGCCCACCTCAATGTCACCAGCTGCTGCCTCAACGCGAATGAAAGTAGATTCTAATATGTGCAGGGATCCTAATCGTTTCGTGAGCAGTTCTTTCAGCTGCTTCCGTGATTGAAGATAGCTCATCGCCACAGCCTTGTGCTTTTGGCGGAGAGCAGCGCTCGCTTTCTGCGTGCATCTAGATGAGATGGTCAACTTCACCTCAAAATGGAGTACATGGAATTAGCCTGAACTCGTCTGTCTTGTGTTGTAAACGATTCACTTGCGCCTGTAGGCTCTCTACTGCGTTCTTGAGCTCCAGAATACCGCGATCGACAGGAGTGATCTCATGTGGAGCAGATATCTCGTCTACAATAAATTTGATCGCCTACTTGCAATGATAAGTTGAGAAGGACAAAACATATTGTTGAACACACCTTCCCATCAAAGACAATCGCTTTCCGATCCCGCTCAAGAAACTTCAACAAAATGCTGGCATCTCCGTCTGTAAGCATTTCTGTAGCTAGAACAGGCCCAAACGCCGTTCGAAACCCTTCAAAGGTATACAGCATATCACTAACCCCGCCAGCTTTCTCTCGCTGCATTCGCAAGACTTCATCAGCCGCTCGTTCTAGTAGCGAAACGACCACATAATCACCCCACCATGCGGTGGCCTTGGGGCTGCCCGAGGTCGAACTCCCCAGGAGACCTTCATCTCCTACGATGCCGAGCTGTTCTAGCGACCACCAAAGCGGTTTCCCGATAACAAAGGCGGCTATCCGGCCAGGAAGCCATCCAGGGTTGTATATTGAATCTTTCGCGGTCAAAAAGTCTGATCGAGAAATAATACAATGGTTGGCGCGGAGCTCAGTCTTGCTAGGAAGGGTTCGATCAGCTTCCCGCTCAACATGGTACCCGCAGAACAAATGATTCAGAACGTACGACGACAGCACCAAGCGCGAGTGGCTTTCCCGCCCGCTCTAGCCTGAATTGATCAATCAAGTTCCTTCCAGCTTTGAGAACAAGTCTGCTTCTGGATTCTTGCTGAAGACCAGAACTGACGAATAACTGAAGAATTGTGCGCCACCACTCGATGTTGGCATGGTAAGACGTGGGGTTTGAATGTTTCTGACGCGAAATGTCGGAATAAAGAGCTTGAAGACGAGAGGGAGAAGTATCCACATATGGAGGAAGTGCTAGGAGAGACTGAGGGAATGCCATAAAGCAAATGAGGACGGTTTGCAGTGCTACGTCACGTGGACAAGACGTCCATAAATTGTCTGGTCATTCATCACAGATTCATCAAATTGCACATGTATAGTATGAAGATGATATTCGGATTGACGTGTCAAAGGACAATAATGCTACAACTAGTACAAGGTGATTTCCAAACTCGAAACTTCTGCAAACGGCCGTCTAATCAAATTTCTGCAGCACCGGAGTAGCCGTGTGGTGCTTGTGGTGGGTTATAGGGAAGACTATCCGTAGAGTGCTGACTCACAACGTCGTATACACGGCAGAAGTGACCATGGAACCCACGTTTGATGTCCCTCGAGACTATATCATGCCTGTGAGTCACGGAGAGAAGGAAAAATACAAGCAATCTTACATAAACATACGGCGTTCGACTAGATGTCATGGGACTGGCAACTGTACGGTCACCAGTGTAGCCGTCAGTTGGTGGAGGAGGCACGCGAACGTCATCTTCGTTAAGATCCACGGATTTACGGTTCATCGCCCGGTTTCTCCATCCACGACAAGAACCAAACAGCAGCAAGCACGACACCAGCAAGGAAGACAACTCCTCCAACAACTCCACCAGCAATGGCGCCGGCATTGGAATGACTCGGAGTAGATGGTTGACTGCTGGGCAAATTTGTGCCAATAGTGCTACTTGCATTGCCAATAGATGGTGCAGTAGTAGAGGTAGCAACATCTGAAAGCAACATAAATCGGACAAACAAGTCGGAAAGGAGAGTGCTAGCTCTAACAAGCTTGTGCTGCCACGGGATCGAAAACGTCGCTCTTATGATTCCAGCGATGAATAGAAGAAGGCTCCCAGGCATGGAACACATACCACAGTGACATTGAGATAGGCCCAAGAGGGCACCTCGACAGCTGGTGGTATGGGTTTGGGAAATCTGCCTTGACCACTAAGCATTCATGACTTCGAGCGATATGACATACGTCGTGATTTCTACATATAGACAATTAATACTCCAATTCCCCCAAGATGTGAAGGTACGATTTGGGCAGCCACCCCAAGCACTGATAACCGGATGGGTAATTGTGCTTCATGCGCAAGGGGTTGCAGCAGCAAAAGTTGGGCCGAGGTAATGGGTCCCAATAGGAATGGCCCCATTAACCTGGACAGCTAGAATCCAGGCAGAGAAGTAAGACAGTGCTCGACAACTTTGCAAGTCGAGAGCACACACGTCCGGAACAAAGACTCTCGAGTTGTGCAGCCACTAGGCAAGGAGTCTGCTTGAGAGAGTTAAATACCTGATGATAGGGTCAAACCACATGCACCTGCATTCTTGGAAGGGATAGTTACAGACCCATCGGTATTCAATCACGCACTGGTTGACGTTCGTGGACTGAGCGACGGTGCCAGCCGGAAGCACAAGAGCGAAGAAAATTCTACCTCATAACATGGTTGACGGCTTGCAGAAGCGAGTCCGAAATCGCGTTGGGTGTCAAGAATTGACATGACAGCCACGGTGTTACTACGAGAACAAATCAAATGACCGAAGTGCCAGTGTCATATGGCATGCATATTGAGAATACAGAATGATCCAAACGAAGCGATCAGAGAGGGAGAGTTTCAACCAGGTTTCAACGAGATTATTTATCACGGATTCAATAAGTACATAATGGGGAATGCCGATAACAAATTGGTCAGTTGAATTTTCCAATGAGAAAATAGTTGAGTATGCCACTATCAGGTAAGAGGTAAGATGGCTCATAGAAAGTCAGAGATCCATGCAATCCTTCTCCGTGGAAGATTAAATGGTTGTCCAGTTTACTCCAGCTAGTTCAAAGTTCGGGCACACCAGTATAATGGGGTCCCGGATTAGCGTTAGAGTACAAAGTTCCCGATACCGGGTTTGCATTTGGGTGGGTGGATTGCGAGTATGGCTGATATTCTTGCATGGTATTGCCAGTCGCTGGCGAGGGAGGGAATGTACTCGGATCGGAAGGATCCTATGTCGATGAGGATTAGGGCAGACAAGAAAGATACCAAGGATCTTACATAGGGCTTGAGTGACGCCGCTCCTACCAAAGGTGTTGTCTGGTTGAAGCTGATGGCTGCTGGAGATGCTGCAGACGGAGTGATGGGATCTACTAGGACTGACTGTCCGGGTTGAGTACGACGCCGGCGCATCCACCAGAAGACAAGCGCTGCGACCAAAGCGAGACCCACGACACCTCCGACTACGCCACCAGCAATCGCACCTGTATTTGATGAATGTGGGCTTGCGCCCGAGCTCGTTGTTGGCGCTGGTGGAGAGGCTGCGCTACTAGAGGTACTTCCCGTAGCACTGGTGGTAGTGGACTGTGGGACATTGGTCGACTCGGGACCACCTGCTGCTAATGTTGAAATCAATCAACAGGATCAACAATGGTCACATACCAGCAGCGGCTTGGGCGGCCGGAGGGAGGAATTGGTCACTTGCCTAATCTGTCTTAAGGCAAAGCAAACAAATTTACAGTCCGAGCTTACCACTACATCGAGGTACGCCCAATGAGGCACCTTTGTACCAGCAGGAATGTCAAAGGGGAAACTGAGAAAATCTCAGACAATGCCGTGGAATTTGTGGGAAGGCAACGCACATTCCTGGATACACCGTTGTACAGTTCACATTGTAGGCCGACCATCTGAAGTGGTTGGATGTCATTTTTCATCTGCTCGGTGGCAGGTGGACGTACTTCAGAAAGTCGTCAGACTGACAGAGCGCACAGGCACTGATGACCGAATAAAAGACGGAGCTGCATCTACACCCGTTGGCCGCTCCCGGACTTGGGCCTAAATACACGAGGCCAGTTTGCAAAGGAGGTACATTGAAAACTTGAGTGATAATATCAGATCTGCGTCGATTTCTGCGCCGGATTTGCTTACTGCCTGCGTTACACACCCCTCCCAACCAAGAGGTCATTACACAAGGACTCTGCCCAAGCGAGTTGAAGGACTTGGAAGGTACTTCATGAAGCTCTAGTAATCGTACAACATTATAATGGACCCACCCATTGATAAGTGGCATTCGTGCACGTTGCTATTGGCTGGGTTGACTGAGCAGCTGTATACGCCGCGACAGCCACAACGAATCCAAATGAGCGAATTCCAACCATCGACATCCAGGTTTTTCAGTCACGACAAGGGGGTAAACAACGGAAATGGGGTGCCTACTTAAAGTGGCCTTTAAGGCGAGTGTGCCCTGGATCATTTGAAATGCTCACACACCGCACAGCCTGGCAGATCCCTGCAGGCGATAAATTGCAGCTGACAGATCCGTCACATCAAACAGTGTTTGAACAGCGCTCGCTAGGGGCCTGAGCCACCTGTCTCGACTCCCATGTGGCTTCAATACAGTGACAACTTTATAAATATACTTAATCCGAAGTACGAAAGGGTTAGGAGGACCCCTGAAATCTCTACCAAATCCCTGAGCCAGGTATGGATAAAAATTGTGTGAAAATCAGAAAATGCTACAGGCCTATGCGGATAAAAATTGAGGATTTTGGCCAAAATGCCTGGGGTCAAAGTGCGGATAAAAATGGGCAGAAATACAGTAGGCCTGATTCACATGCGGATAAAATTTGATGCCTTAGAGGTTCGATCCCAATACAACTACAAATTTCTCAATCACCTTAACCATTGTGTGTTAAGTGGTCTCTACGTCTCTAAATACATGACTCTTTTTTTACTATTAGGCCCTCAAACGTCGAAGTTTTGCGTTCAACAAATTCCAACTCCCACAAGAAATTTAAGTTTTAAGTTGCAGAAGCTCATGTCAATAAAGTTGCTCCCTTACACGTTGCGGATGGTTCAAGTGGTTCAAGTGATTCGGATTATGGGCCTGGGTTTGTTATTGTCAACAAGCAGATCATGCTCGGGAAAAATGTGTTCCCAAGTTACTCCAGGTGAGGTGTTGGACCTTGGTTAATAATATATTAGTTTTAGCTATATATTCCAAGTCTGCAGGGAAAGCTGGAAGGTCTCTGACTTCGCAATAGTATCAAACATTCTGATCCAAATTTTCGAACACTTTCTTGGTGTTCAGTTCCAGGCTATTCATTCAGGACAGGTATTACATGTGCAGCAGTTTTGTCTCTTGCCATGATCAGCCTTCCTGTGCACTCTTGACTCTGTGCCAACCATAGCAGAGAGTGGCTTGAAGTACTCTCTCAACAGGATTGGACACTTTTCAAGATCCTGAAGGATGGTTCTCCTACATAGTGAAGGCAATTATATCTTTAAATGGGTGTAAAAGAAGAAGGTGATGGGGAGGAAGAGGATTAGAAATTTAACTATATTTAACTCGCATGACACGTGTAGTGTATTACAGTACGTCTAATAGCTGGACCTTTGGGGGCCTAGAGGCGATTTCCGGATAAAAGTTAGCCAAACTGGTGCGGATAAAAATCACAGAAAACTGACATTTTTGGATCAGGGATTTGGTAGAGATTTCAGGGCTCCTGGTTTAGGCAACAAAGGAGAGCATTATTAGACAGTTGAGCGATCACATTTTTGGAGCTACGATGGTCGAAGGAGATGCCAACACCAAAAAGACCTTTCAAAAAAGATGACAGGGTATCAGTTGAGCTGACAGTGAACGATGTCAAAAGTCAGGGCTTATCCGAGGTCATGGCAGGCATCTGTGAAGTTTGCGACTCGGAGGCACTTACACATTCTTCCGCTGGCTGGCTGGAGAGTGGCATAGTTACTTCTAGGTGTTGTGCATTTCAATGTCGAGAACTGAAGTACCAAAATCCAGTCCCGATGACAGATGCTAGTCCAAGCTTTACTATGCCCTACCAAGTAACCGGCACCTCTGAGGCTTGCCCATTGAGGGAGTCCCCAGGGAGTCCCTTCTCAACTATGTGTCGTGAATTGCCAGGACTCTCAAAGTTTTGCTGGTGATTTTGAACTGTGTGAAATCTTGAGTGGACCTACATACGTCGGCACCCATGACAACATTAGCCTGAGACCCAGTCTAACCAGATGTATTGTTGACATTCGTCACTGATCCAGCTGCATGAATGAGAACCTGCCCGAACGCTGTTGGCGTAGGAATCAAGGGTTTCGACTTCAGCATGACCGAAGTTCCTTAAGTAAATTCTTAGAATCTTACTTACATAAGTACGGTAGTTGGGGATTCGGGTTTGAAGTCACACCATCACTATTGCATGAATTGGAAATCACTTCTAAAGGGGCGCTCAATTATCAAGTTCACCCAAACCAAACAACTCGTTCATCAACAAATTACTGTTTTGGAAGGAAGGTTTGATCTCCGAAACACAGAAAAGTCTTCTTTCACCTAGCCGTGGGCTGCATTAAAACTTTGATTATGTAAACTTGTTTCTGTATTAGTAATGCGCCCCAGCGACTGGCAACAATTGTATGCACATGATACTGTTGGCTGAAACAATACAATCCATTGATTGACTGGGATACAGGCCACATCAATTTCTGCTCCATTAAACATAGAGGTCCAGCACCACCAACATCTCCTCCAGTAGCAGAACCCCTGCAGCAAAACCCCTCTCTTGTGAACACACCATTGGCTTCTGAAATAGGACCAAATCTCAGCCCTACCCACATTTCTGAAATTCCCCAACCTCACACAACCCCCCCTCTTGTTTCATTGATTAACACTGCTGCATATCTATGTGCTAGCAAACTTCCTGGTTCTGTGGCATTTCAACTTCAGATCTCTCCCAATGGCACTTTCAGCAGGGCCACTACTGAAGCAGCTCCAGACATATCTTTGGTTCCTGAAGAATACCACAAATTTACAGATGTCTTCAGTAAAGGAGAAGCTGATGCTCTGCCTCCCCACCATCCTTACAACCTCAAAATTGACTTGGAGGAAGGTTCAATACCTCCTAGCTGAATGTACTCTCTTTCTCAGCCAGAGTTAGAAACTCTGTGTCTCTTCATCGAAGAACACATCAATTTAGGTTTTATTCAGCCCTCCAAATCTCCCCATGGTGAACCTATCCTCTTTGTGAAAAAAAGATGGCAGCCTATGACTTTGTGTTGATTATTGTGGCCTCAATAGAATCATGAAAAAAGACTGTTATCCACTGCCCTTACTTTCAGATCTTCTCAAGGCACTGAAGAAGGTCCAAATATTCACCAAAATCAACCTTTTGCATGCCTATCACCTTGTCCAAATTGCTGATGGCAAAGAATGTAAAATGACATTCTGCACTTGCTATGGCCCTTTTGAATGGCTTTGGGCTTACAAATGCTCCTGCCACTTTTCAGCATTTTATGAACAACATCTTCAGTGACCTCATGGATGTCTGTGTCATCATTTACTTGGATGATATATTGATCTACTCCAAAGATATGAGCCAGCACAAAGCTCATGTCAAGGAGGTATTATGTTGGCTTTGCAAAAACAGACTTTTTGTGGCTGCCCCAAAATGTGAATTCCACAAAGATTCAGTCAAATACCTTGGCTTCATCACTGATGGGCTTCATATGGCCAAAGACAAAGTTCAAATGATTATGGATTGGCCTGAACCCCAAAGAGTGAAGGATGTTCAGTCTTTTTTAGGATTCTGCAATTTCTATTAATGATTTATTTATGGCTATTCTGACATCATTGTTCCTCTCACTCAGCTCACCCAAAAGTTTCCCTTGGCAATTTGATGAGAAATGCTGTGAAGCTTTCCAGCACTTAAAAAATCAGTTCACAGATGCCCCTGTATTAACCAAGTGGGTGCCTGATGCTGAAATGATTTTGGAGACAGATGCTTCAGATTATGCTCTCACTGCCATCATTTCCCACTGTATGCCCAATGGTGAGATCCACCACATCACTTTCACTCCTGCTCCTTTATTTCTGCTGAACTTAATTATGACACTCACAACAAAGAGCTACTCACAATTTTTGAAGCTTTCAAACACTGGCATCAATATTTTGAAGGTAGTGGCACCCTGATTGACATGGTCACTCTCCCAGTTCAATGTGGTCATTCAGTTCCATCCCAGCAAATTGGGAGCCAAATCCAATGTGTTAACAAGACATTGGGATGTCTACTGCAAAGGGGGAAATAGTGACTTCGTCCTTGCAAACCCAAGTAACCTTCAACCCATCTTCACCCAAGAACAATTATTAACTTCATTACATGCATCAGCAAATCCTGGGCCAACTACATGGCTCTATAGTAGTACTAGGTAGATCCCATAGCC
>QLOK01005316.1:0-19329 GCA_003313805.1 Tricholoma flavovirens
TTTCTCCATCAATTTCCTAGATGGGCATGTCATATGTAAATCCTTGGTACTAAGCCACACTTTGTTTCCAATTTGGTACTTGGGCATGTCTGTGGGTGAGGGATCAGCATACCGCTTCATATCATCATGTGCCTTAGATAATGCTGCCTATGTCTCGATTTGTACATTTTTCATCCGCTGTACAAAATCTTCCACCACTTGTACTTTCACATTCCTTCTCGGTTCAAATCCCATACAAGGGTTATACCCATAATTAACATAAAGGGGTGATACCTGAGTAGATGACTGGAATTTATTATTGTATGAGAATTCAGTGATTGCTAGCCACTCTGGCCAATCAGTTTGGTGATGATTGACAAACAACCTCAAATATTGCTCTAACTCCTGGTTCATTCGCTCTGTCTGCCCATTGGTTTGGGGATGATATGCTGTAGATAATTTGGTTTGAATTCCCAAGGTTTTATTTAGTTCCTTCATGAAGGCAGCTGCAAATTGGGGTCCGCTATCAGAAATAACTGTATTTGGTAATCCATGTAATTTCCATACATGATCGCGATATAGGCGCACCAAGCCTAAGGAACTTGTTTCCTGGATTGTAGGAATAATATGGACTTGTTTGGTGAAGCAATCACATACAACTAAAATAGAATCATAGCCTTGTGCCTCAGGAAGTCCAGTAACAAAATCTACCAAGATATCAATTTAGGGTCCTGTTGGGATTGGATTTGGCATTAATTTCCCAGCTGGCATTTCCAGATAGGATTTGCCACATTGACAAATATCGCAACCCTCCACATAACTCTGTATGAATTTAGAAATTCCTGGCCACCAATAATTCCTCATCACTAATTCCAGGGTTTTCCATCTGCCTGGGTGTCCAGATATGGAAGTATTATGATGTAATCAGACAATTTCCTTTCATAACTCAATGTCCTTCAGCACATACACTTTTCCTCTGAACAATATTAACCCTTGTTCTTCACACCACTCTTCTCCTTTAGTAGTCTTTGGCTTCTCTCCTTTCATCTCTTTTACAGCCTTTATTACTTCCTCATCCATATTAGTACAGTTCTGAAATTTTGATAGCATTTCTTTTTTGGAACCATCTATTAATAGATGACCTTGATGCATTGTGCATATACGGAAATATTCAGGCTTCAACAAGGCAATATCCTTGTTATCATTCTCCACCCCCTTTTTATGATCGGATCTCCATGATAATATGTCAGCTTTTTTCATCAAGCTTCCTGGTTTGTGAATTAAGTGGAAATTGAAGCATGATAAAAATAATGCCCAATGCACTTGTCAGTGATTTAATTTTTTTGGCAGACATAAAGTATTGGAGATTCAAATGATCCATCCAAATTTCCAATTCATATTTTGCCCCTTCCAAATAATGTCTCCATGCCTCCAATGCTCGGATTATTCCCAACATCTCTTTATCATGGACATCATAATTTCTTTCTACATCATTCAACCCCTTAGATAATGTCTCCATGCCTCCAATGCTCGGATTATTCCCAACATCTCTTTATCATGGACATCATAATTTCTTTCTACATCATTCAACCCCTTAGATAGAAATGCACACAGATGCCATTTCTCATCTTCACATAGCATAGATAATACCGCACCAGTAGCATAAATCAAATGCATCAGATTCTACACTCAGTGGTCGGGTAAAATCTACTGGTACTAATATAGGACCTTCCACAAATGTCCTCTTCAATTCCTCGAATGTTCGCTGCTGAAGTTCTCCCCATTTCCAGACTACTCCTTTTCTGGTAGAATTGTGTAATGGCATGGCAACTTTGGAGAAATTATGTACAAAGCGTCAATAGAAGTTCATGAGACCTAAGAACACTTGTACATCTTTGATCTGTTCAGGAACAGGCCATGACATAATGGCTTCTACCTTGATCGGATCCATTTTGATTCCATCAGGACCAATGATCAATCCAAGGAACTCGATCTCTGCCACATCAAAAATACACTTCTCAGCTTTCAAAAATAGATCACTCTCCTGTAGCTTCCTCAACACTTCTTTTACAATTTCCTCATGCCCTTCCTCACTTTCCATAAACATTAAAATGTCATCAATAAATACAATGACAACACATTGATTGATTTCCTCTTTTAGAATATCGTTCATCATATTCTGAGAAGTGGGTGGACTATTAGTCATTCCAAAAAACATGACTAATGGCTCAAATGATGCTCGATGCATAACAAAAGCGGCTTTCCACTCATCTCCTTCCTTGATGCACACATTATTGTAACCCCATCATAAATCCAATTTCATAAATCTCTTCGCCTTTCCAACCTTGTCAATGATCTCTGAGATTAATGGTAAGGGATACAATTTTTTGACTGTCCACTCATTTAGATAGTGGTAGTTGGCACATTGGAATAAAGAATATGGGTGAAGTTTGTGGGGATTTTGATGGACGTATATAGCCTTTCCTCAATTGCTCATTAATGAAATCATCAACCTCTTTTTGCTCCTGTGGAGATAAGGGATATACTTTTGATTTCTTCAGCACAAATCCAGGCTTCATCTCGATTCCATGATCCCATGGTTTCCTTCTTGGCATTGAGAAGTAATTATGATACTTCTCAGGTACCAACTCTTCCATGGTTTTATCAATCTTCAGAGGATTTGGACTCCATGATTGCCCTCCATGAATAAACTGAAATAGATCAATGGGATCATTTTTCTCAATCATGATCAGTTTCTCCCCATTTGGCATTTCTTCATCAGGAACCTCCTCTACAATGACTGAATACTTCCCTGTGCTACTCTTCTCTCTTCTCACCTTCTTTTCCTTCTTCAACTTTCTACCAAACACATTACACTCCCTAGGGCAACGGTTCATTTTTACTTCCCCAGTTTTCCAATCAACACTAGGGTTATGTTTATGTAACCAATTGTACCCTATTATTAGATTAGTCTTTCCAAGGTCACACACCTCAAATATGGCTCTCTCTTTGTGACCTTGGTAGGACATAATCAATGTCACCTCTTCAGTAATACTTCCTCCCTTGTTCACTGTTCCATTGATGTTATACACAATTACAGGATGCTTGAGTTTATGTGTGAAAATTCCATTGTTCTGAATCAATGCATGATTTATAAATAAACTAGTAGCACCACTGTCTAATAGTGCCTCAACATCTACCATTGCATGTGTGTCAACTGTCTTCAACCATACTGTCAATGTTACTTTGTGTTCAATGTGTGCTGAGTGGATGAAGGTTTTCGGAGTTTTCCGAAAGTGGCTATTTTTGGATTGATGATGCGCTTTGCCTTTACTCTTGGTTCAGTTATGTAGTTTAGAAATGAAATTGAGGGTGTAATAGGTTACTAGCATAGAATTGGTTGGGTGGGGATGTGATTCATTGGTTTCCTCCACTGTTAATACATCATATTGATTATGAGTCTCCAATGGGGAAACCTTCACTGGGACTGCTCAGGAAAATTCTGCTCTTCTGTTGTTGCTTCTCAAATCTGCCTCTTCTCTCTCCAAAACCTAGCTGTATGCCCCAATTTTCCACAATTGAAACATTTGATCGGGGGATGTCTCCCTGCATGATCTACATCCATACCATCTGATGTGTGCTGACTAATATTTGACTGATTAGGAAATGTCACTGCCATGGCCAATGGCTGTGCCTTCATCTCAGGTACGATTGATGCCTTTCCTTTTTCAGAACTTCCTCCTGATGACTTTCCAAATTTAGAACCTGTGTGTGTAGTATGTGGGTGTAGCAACTTCAACTTGGCTTGTTCTTGGCGATATTGCCAATCAAGCTTGAAAGCCCATTCGTACCACTGCTCCAATGTTATAGCCATAACTGGTAGTCAATATATAGGCTTGAACATGGACAGATTAAGTCCTGCCTTCAAATATTCAATTAACATGGTGTCTCCTCAATTGGTTTGTGAGGCTTCAGCTTTCAATTGCAAAATGAATTCATCAGCTGAGGAGACCCTTGCCGCATGGTCTTCAACTTTCCTACTGCTGTTGCCTTCAGATTAGGATCTCCAAATTGAGCTTCCACTTTATCCAAAAAATCTTGGAAACTCTTAAACAGCTTGTGACCCTGAGCAATTTGATTGATGGTTTCATTCCTCCAATATTGTGCCTTGCCCCCTTGCATATAGGATAGTGTGAACATTATTTTGGATTCAGTTGTACGGAATTCGTGTTCGCGACCTTTAATATACAATATAATAGAACTAATAAAGGATTTAGTATCCTTCATTGTTCCATCAAATAATTGTGGTGGTGCGAATGTAGGTAAGTGAACTTTGCCATCTCCATTATTCTTCAACAACTTTTCCTCATGATAAGATAAAAATTCATCCACCTCTTCCTCCACAGTAGGTGCCAGCTGAATAGGGTTTTGGAGCATGATGTAATTTACTAATTGAGAAAGTTGTGTAGTGAGTGCATCAACCTTCTCTTCCAGCATAAGATTGTGATTAGCAGAATCGGAAATGATGTCATCAGTCATGACATCATTGCTAAAAATAAAACCTAACAAGGTTCTTCAGCTGACTTGGGACCTTTTCTTCAGCAATTCAATTTGGCAATTGCTACACTAATGCAAAAGGCCATAACAAGTACTTAAAATAATACACTAAACCAGAGCCAAACAGTTGTCTGGTTGCAGCTGTCCTTCAGACGAGTACTGCCTTTCAAGCACTGACAACTGCAATGTAAGGCGGTGCTGATGCGCGGATTATGAAGCAAAAGTAGATTACATAAACACAAGTTACTCTTGTCTCGTGACAAGAGGATTGTGGATTGGTAATCGGGTGTGGTGGGGTGAAAAAAAAGTGAGGGCACACAGAATATGAGTTGTGTTCTTCTGTCAGGGCAACACCAAATCCACACTTTGATCAATGGTTGGTTGACGAAGGCATTTCCGCACACAATGTGATGGTGGGAATCCTAAGAGAACACAACTGATGTGTCTCTTAGTATTTATTGGTTTATATACTAAGTTACAATTGTTGTACAATATTTGAATACTGTTTTACGATGTGAGCATACAGTTGCGTATATATTCTAAATATAGGGCATGTGAGAATTATCTGTCTCACAGTTGTGCTCATTGATAATTTTAATGTTTTATGGTGTAATACTACTGCGAAAAAATAAGAAAAATTATAGTAGGTAACTGTACATGTTTCCTAACAATTAGAATAAAATTCTAACTGCCTGGTGGCAGTCATCACCACTATTCATCCAACAATTCATCTGTTGGATCCTCTTCCTCTTCTTCCTTGTCATCTTCCCTGTCATATTCAGGGCTATCCAATGATTTGTCTGTCAGATCATCTTCCTCTTCTTCTGAGTTCTGGATCCACTCCAGAACCTCAGACTCCACCCAGTGTCTTTCCACTGGTGATTTGCAATCCCATCCATAGTCCACAGCATTATTGCATGGGATGAATTCATCCTCATATGACCATAATTGGCCATCCCTATCCTCATATTGGATAGGGGATGCTTCAACATCCCTAGGTGAGTAGTTGTCATTATCATTGTCATCCTTGGATGGCTCTCCATCCCCTGATGCTCTATCCACTTGATAGTGGTGAAATTCCAATACACATTCCATGTGCATGATCTCTTGTTGCTGGTCAATCTCATGAGATTGACTCCTTGGTTCACTTACATATAACTGATGCAACATCAGAACCTTGACCAGGTTCTTCATCCATGTCACTTGATGCTTCCAACTGTTGGTCTGAGTGTTCACTCAGTCCATATGTCTCATTTGACGAATTTGCTGACCCTCTCAAACAATCACTTTGTTCATCTACTCCTCCCCTCTCTGCAATGAGTTCACATTGATACATCCACATCACAGGTAGTACTCAGGACACACACCAGTACTTTTCGCATTGTGCATAACAGCTCTATTCAGTAGTCCAATCAACCTCAATCAACCTCAAACTCTCTCATACCTTGTACAACCCCTTTGAACCTCATTCAATAAGAGTCAATCATGTTATGAACATTCAATCGACCATGAACAGCAATATCAAACCCTTGATAATTCTTGAACTCTTTCGATCCAGCTTGATCTTCATCAAACCTCCTCGAACATCTCCGTGATATTCTCCACAAGTCCAGATACACTTATCAATTGATTCATGAGCCCTACGAAGGTCATCAAACCATTCGCGATCGCTTCGAACATCATTGATCGAGCTCGATTGAATTCAAATGCACTTCGAACCCATATCGAGCTACTTTGCACACTTCAGCAGCCATATTCCTTATCATTGGAGACTCATACCATCCTACCCCACCAAGCAAGATCATATGACAAGCTTATCACATGAAGAACAATAGGCCAGGTCACACTTTGAAGGACATGAGAGGATTTTAGAGGTATTTTGGACTCCTCAAAGGGAACACATGTATGTACCACATGATACCCTTTTGTTTGTCTCACTTTTCACATCATTCTATCATCTACCCATCGTTTTTAGACCCATTAGATCATTTACATCCTGCCTCATGTAGGCCTCATGTTTTATTTCTTTTTAGTCCTATGTTTTTCAAACCTATATAACTTTGTATTACCTACCTTTTCAAACAAGAAATCATTCCCCTTACTTCTCTATTGTCTGATTTAAGAGCTCCCACTCTTGAGTCCAAGTCTCTAGTCTTTCCTGAAGTTTTGTGATATCGTCGCGAGCTTCCTCAAAAATCATTGTATCGTCATCTCAAATATATCGAACATCATCCAGCCATCACCACTTCCATATTAGCACCTATTAAACCCCCCATCTACATCATTCCCATCCTCCTTCACATACCCAACTCATTCCTCAAATGTCTTGAACTTCTATCGCAACCTCGAACTTTTATTGCAAGCTCGATCTTTCCTCAAACTTCAATCACAACCCTCAAAATATCTCACTTTCAGTTAGTATAACCTTGGTTTACTTTGCTGAAGTTTAGAACCACCTCGCTACCTTCCTCTAACCCGTGTTATACCATATGAAGCCTTTTGTAGGGTTTTGTGTGGGTTTCCTGGTTGAGTATTATCAATGTGTTGTGTCACATTGTTGTGTTACATGAGTCACACAGTGACCATTGATGCATATATGCATCTTGTTTATCCAACAGATGGCTTCCAACTCCATCCACCACCACTGCCAAAGGTGCACTATGCACCTTCATGTTTTGCCTGTTGTCTATGCAACAGCCTTGTTTGTCTGGTGCCTTAGGAACAATATAAGGGAAGTACAGCTTCATACTCCCTCTCTGCTTGCCAACTGACGCATTTGTCAGTTTCTTGTCAAGTTCAACATTCATGCATGAATGATTCATGTTCACAACACCTTTGTGGTGTCATCTTAAATGTGACTGGATTGACAATACAGCCATCTGGGGGCCATAAAGAATTTTGTTACATGTTTTTGAGCACATTGGAGACCAGGGGAAAGGTTCATCCACCTCTCTATTCATCTGGGACAATGTACCATGCACCATCCCTTGCCCACTAATTTCCTTCATTTGTAGACAACAATTTTCATTGCCTTCCAGCTGTAGACAGCATGTATTTGCTGTATGTGGATCCACCTTCTCATTTGACATGTTGTGCATCAGCTTTACTGAGCACAGCTCCCCTTCCTGTCTTGACCAGCCTGGGACAACAAACTTCATTGTCCTCTTGGTTTACCTTCTCTGGATCCTTCTGAATCTCCTCAACAAACCTATTGGTTCATTCTTGCTCTGCTGGGTTCTTTGGATGATGCCTCTCATCATCTATGTGCCTGTCTGCCCCCAGATTGTCTCAAGACTCAATGACAAGTGTGTTTGCTTGTCCTTCTCCTGATGTGCTCAAAAATTGTACATGGCAGGTATCTCTACCACCTATTGTCTCACCGTAGTCTGTAGAACAACACTCTTTGTCATCCCCTTGTTTGTTGATGAACCTAGATACTTAATTGTGGCTGATCTGGAGAATTGCTCATGTGTGGCCTCTGTGGCATGCCTGTGCAATTTTCCAAAACCTTTGCCTGATTATGTGGATGATGCCTCTTGTCATCATTTAGCTCTTGTGATCCATCAATGAATGTATTCATTCATCATTTCTTTTGGTTAGCTGTAGTATGACATCTTCCATCATATGTATCTACATCTACCCATCCTGTATTCTTGACAGACATGTACATTCATTGGTATGTGGTCTGCCAGGCTCCAACTCCATCCCATCATTCAATGTACATATTGTGGGTATGAGGCCTGTCAAATGTCTGTGTATGATGATTCTTGTCATCCTTGGGGACCTTCAGGTACCCCTCCATCTCATCTCAAGCAACAGATTCTACAGATGCATCTGCATTCATCTCATCATCCTCCATACCACTCTTGACACTGCAGGCTGACTCCTCATCACATAGAGTAGCTACACTGTACTGAATGATACAGTATATAGAACATATACATTGTACCGAATGATACAGGTTCATGGAAACCCATAGAACGATCTCATAATAAGTATAACCATGTACTACTGTCAAATAGATACAGTTTTAGTATTCTGGCTTATTATTTACTACATGGAATGGTTAATAGCTAGATTAGTGTAAGTCTGCCCCAACACAGACTCATGACATCTACCAACACTGAGACCTGCATACACTTGCTGACACTCGCCTGTGGTTGCCCACCATCAAAATGCTGACATAACACATCACTGATGCCCTCGCCTGTGGTCGCCTGCACTCACACATATCTATACAACAACAACAACACTCACTCATTTCTCAACAACAACACATGAAAGAGAGGTGCCACAAACATTTCTGATACTTACCTGTGCCCGCCTGTGGTTGCCTGCACTCGCCTGTGGTCACACGATCATGTGACCTCCCTCAACAATTACCACTGATGATGATGATGACTCCACACTTTGCACACATGCACATCAGTTCCAATATTGCTCCACTGATGCAGTGCCTATTGATTCAGTAACTATGCCTGATGCAGCCTCTTGCTGACAGGCCATTGTTTCAGATATATTATGTACATCTTATTTTTCCTAACCTTCATTCCCACTTCCATGCAACAAGGGTACAGTAGTTTATCATCCTCCATTTACTGTAGCTTATGGTTCCCACTTCTGTGCAATGAAGATAACTTGATCTGTCTTTCCAGTCCACCTTAAGTCTAGTGTAGGTTGCCAAACCCAGCATCCTTCCAATTAGTGACCTATGAGGTAGCATTTGAGGTAGCATTGGACATGGTAAACAGCAATGGCAATGGCAGTGAAGTGGCAATGGCAGAGGCATTGGCATATATGTGCAGTAGGAATCCAATATCTTACATATGGAATCAGGCATATGGATGACAAAAACAACTACACAACAGTGTTCATTCAACCTTAATATAACAATGTCAGTACAAACTAATTATGAGAATTGGCAGGATCAGCCATGTTCTTGTCATGGGATGATGATCTGAGTAGAGTGTTTGACAATCTCCATTGGAATGATTTCATATCATATTCCATCCTCTTCTTCAAAGTTGCATATGTGTGTAACATAATATATTGCTGTTCCAGCATCTCAACCTCAGCCATGTAGAGATGATGGCAGGCATCCTTGTAAGAGGTGCCAAGGTTGTTTTGCAGGGCTTTCACTTCAGCATTGCAGCCCAACAGCTCCCTGTCTGTTAAAATCTGCAACAGCATTAACTAACGGTCAAGCAAATGAGGACACAGCACTTACTGGATCAGCAGGTAACTTTAGCAAGTTCCAGGCCACTACATAGTATGGTGTATCCTTCATCTTTCCAGACTGTGAATTCATCAGTGAGAGGGACAGATAGACAAGCCAAAAGAGGAGCAGGAGCCCAGAAATGGCCTTGGTCAAAACACAGCATCAGCCACAAATGGCATTGGCCAACAGCCTGACATCAGCCGAAGGATAGAATGACACTTCAAAAAAAAAGAAAATCTTACCCCCCCCATCTGCCATGTGTACATTAAATTCAACCTTCTTGCAATATGCCTCCATTGCCTGTTGCATAGCTGGAATCATAAAAGGGGGCACAAGATAGTGTTCCCCATTGTCACCTCAGATAGCAACATATCCATCGAGAGAAGAAGTGTTGCTTTGCTGATCACTCATGGTATAGATAACACAGATAGTAACAGGGTGATATCAGCAAACACTGTTTAATCAGCGAATCAAGGATCAATCAGTCATTATTTGTTTGTACATATCAATCAACAACATGTGATTGTTGATTTTCATCTTTTCACTGATTTCTGATCAACATCCATTGATCATCATCATCCATCCAGCCCGACCCTGCACCCGCACCCACAGCTGATTCATCCAACATGAATGTAACATGTGAACAAGTAGTTGCCCACATCAACCAGATCAAGCAATTGATTTGCCAAGGAATTCATGAAAAAAAACATCAAGGCCATAATGAAGGGAAAAAAGGCGGCACTTGTGAGCAGATATGTAATATCAGACCAACAATGTACTAACATCCTGCAGAAAACATTATTTGGTTGGAGAAAGCAGAATCTCACAGCTGATGTTCAGGAAGTCTTTGGCTGACACCTTCCTGTGGGGGTTTGTGGTGGCTTGGTTCAATTTGGACAAGACAGGGGATGAACATTTCATTGAAGGTCAATGGAAGGCAATGAAGAGCTTCAATGAGAAAAAAGGTGCAACTGGAATGGCAATGGCAGCAGGAGGGGTACTGGCAACAGCAATGGCAGGAACATCTCGTACAGCAGGGGAACAGAGTGGCAAAACAGCAACAAGGATGATTGTCATGAGGAAAGAAAGGCCAGTGCCTGTAAAGGGTGCAACAGCAAGGCCAGCATCAGCACTGGCACTGGCACCAGCCACCTCAGTAGCACTGGCACCACCACCAGCACCAGTAGCTTCTGGATCAAGACATCCAGCTCCTGCCCAGCACCAATTGCAACCAAAGGTGCTGGCCATCACAGTGACACCCAGGCTGCGAGTTGTGGAGAGCAGGAGTGGATTAGATGATGAATTCCAGGATGAAGACATGGCCAAGGAGTCCGATAGTGGAGAAGATGAGATAGTGGTGAGGGAAGCCACTACCACTTCCAGGAAGAAGTACAAGTGGGACACCACAGCAAGAGCACAATGAGGAGCACCCCTGTGAGGGAATCTCAGGATGATGCCATGTGCATGATGTGTCAGGCTCAAGTGTGAATGTTGGGAGCAGATCAATGGAAAAACAGCATGCTACTACTGCAGGCATGGCAAGGTTCAATGTGATCCAGAGGATTGGGATTGAGTCTCAAGAAAGAAAGCAAAAAACAAATCATGAAGAAAAACAAAGAGAACATGATTCTCCAGTGAATCTCCAGTGAAGATAGTGACGAAGAACTGCCTTGCCATTTGACATGGAAAGAAAAAGGCAAATCAAAAGGTAAGTTCTTCCATATCTCAACAAAACCACAATCTAATACATATGCCAACAGCTGTGGACATTGATGTTCACATGGCCAATTCTGATGATGAGTGGACTGCTGCCGCACCCATGCCCACTCCCACTGCTGATTCATCCACAAGGTTGGCTGAGCACTTGGCACAACTTGAACGAAGGTTTGAAGTGTGTGCTCAACAAGTGGAACAAAACTGTGAGGCCCTGATTGTTGACCAAGGGCAGTGGATCGAAGCCATAGTCCAAGAACCTTTATGAGGATTACAAGAACTGTGGGACAGGGTTGCCTTGCTAATGAGGAGGATGGCAGACCTGGAAGAGTACCTTGGGTGGCAGGGCAGTGCACAAGCCATTGTCCTGTACAATGGCCAAGATTCAGAATGGGTAACTTGCATCGGGAGGGGGTCAGTGAGGGGGGAAACCATTGAACCCACTCCGGATCCTGATGCCTATGCCACTACTGATGTCATTGAACCCACACCCAATCCCAATGATGATGCCACTACAGATGCCAGGTTTACAGAGGGAATGGAGTCATTTGAGGAAATTGAGGTCAAGGAGAAACAACAGAAGCAAATTGAGGAAGAAGCAGCCATACCACCTTTGGTCATTCCCAAGGCCAATGCCAATGCTGATGGGGATGTGGAGGAAATGGAGGGCATGGAGATGGAATCGAAGAAGGATGTGGAGGTTGTGGAGACATCAGCCATACTCAAGGAGGCCCAACATGGCCCAGAATTGTTCAAGTCATTTCTGCCACACCCCAAGACTCTCAAGAAATGGTGCACCAGCCTGTGTCAATGTCCCCTCCTCTTCCTCCCATATTCACCCTGACTCACTCCCCGAGCCCATGGCAGCCACACCTGCATTGGCATTGGCAGAGCATATGGCCACACCAGCATCAGCATAGAATCTGGCCACACCCTCATCTAGTGTTTAAAAGTCCAGTGCATTCCACCAAAAAAAGACCATGGACTCAACCGGACCGGACTGATGGCAACTGGACTTTCGGTTGCGGTTGCGCTAAGTTTTTCACACATGCGGTTCATGGTTCATCAACATCATAAAATTTTAATAGACCATGCTTAGACCGACCACATGTATATGCCAGGATACAACTTGAAGAAAATTTAAAGGTGTCTACCTGTACAAATATAAGCACAAACAACATCACTTTTCATTCATTGCAGTTACTATCCATCTATCACACAAAGTTCAACCATGAAACCTCGAAAGTCATCCACAGTGAAGGCCCCACCAAAGAGGAAACCAGCTGCAGCAAAAGCGCCTTGTGCCCATGCTCCAAAAGGCAATGTGCCACCAAAGAAGACCAGCAACCAAAAAAGGCAAATATCTGATGAAAGTAGCAATGATGACGAGTCATCTAGTGACAAAGAACCTACACCACCAAGAAAACATGCAAAACATGTCATAGAGGAAGTTACTGATGAAGAGCCAGAAGACAATGTAGCTGAAGAAGTCAATGATAATTTGGAGGAGGATGACAAGCAGCAGCCACCTGAAAATGATGAGGTTCATGTCAGTATTATCATTCACATAACAGAGGTCTCACTTGCAAACTAACAGGATGATGATGGCGAACTTGATGAAAAACACCGCAGCAAAATCCCGATGGTACTGACAGTAAAGGCTGACTCCTCAAAAGATGTCACCCTACTGTTCTCAGACTGCGTAACAGTGACGTTCAAGAAACAGATGGTAGACACGAGACTCTGAAAGGGCAGTGGTGCACCACCTGCAAGTAAGTCTCAAGTATACGAAATGAGAAAATACTCATGAAAGCACAGAGCAAACATGGAATTGACTAAACGTGAGGGATTGCAAAGGGCATTCTTAAAGGGAAGTAACTCCTCATGCTGCCAACATGCACGGCAGCACTGGGAGTTGTATGAGAGGAAATGAAAGGAGACTGATACACCTATTCACCACTGGGCAATTTCCTGTGTAATGTGGAAGGTGATGGAAGCCAACAAGCAGATGAAGGGGAAGCAATTGAAGTTGGATGGAACTTTCGAGAAGATAATGGGTCCAAAAGAATTCATGCGTGATGGCGCTCTGCATGCGGTGTCTCAGTTCGTAGTATGTGATGATCAGGTGAGTCTTCATGATCTCAAGGATGTGGACATGAATTGAACATTGCAATTTGAAGTCTCTAGCTGTGGCTAATCAAGCTTCATTCCATAACTCTTTGGTAGTGATGAGACCAAAATCACTTACCAAAGACATCCTGAGCACTCACAACATCACAACCTATATCCATAATAAATTCATCGACAGGTTGCAAGAACTAAAAAGTGATATCCTTGTAAGTTAGAATGCCAGATCATCACAATGAATGACTTACAAAAAAAAACATCAGGCAGCACCAGGGAAGATCTCATGCACCACTGATGGTTGGTCTGTGGACACCACAAAAGTGGTGTTCTTAGGGATGATGGCACACTAGATTGATGTCAAGGATGCGAAGTGGAAGATGCAATCAGAGGTGGTGGGATTCAAGGCCATCTCTGGGGATCATGGTGGGGATAATATTGGGCATTACAGTAGCTTACAAAACTGTTACAATGTTTTGCATATTTGTATAGATCAGTCTGTAAAATAGGAAATAAAATTTCAGAATTCTTAAAAATATTATGGAGCATACCTCAATATCACAAGAGGTTGCCTGAAAGGTCTCAGGGTCATGTGACATCATTTCATAAGTTAAATAAAACCATTTAATTCACTCACTCATTGTAACAGTTTTGTTGCACTGATTTTTTAGTCAGAAATATGGGCAAATAACATGATTTTGTTAATTATTATAAACAGTTACAAATAATATCATGTGACTAGGTATATATAAGAGCTCTCCACCAGTTGGCATCTCATTCCAACCCCCCACCAATCATGCACAAGCTCTCTTCTGCTCAAACACTTCATGTTCTTGAACTTCTTGATGCTGGCCTTTCAGTACGCCCAATTTCTCATCAAATTGGTCTCAGCACTGCTACTATTAGTCGCATTCGCTCTGAACACCGTTCTGACCAACCAAAGTCATCTGGTGGTCAACCTACTAAGCTTACTACTGCCGATGTTGACTATGCCAGGCGGATTATTCGTATGGGAAAGGTGGAGAATGCCACTGAAGCAGCACATACACTCTATCCATACTACAAGCTCCAGTACATCAAGTTGGCTTGGGGAGGAGAGATGGAACAGGCCGAGGAACGTGCAGCAGGAAACTGGAATGCAAAGAACTGGCAAGATGAGGCGCAGAAGATTCTTGAAGCGACAGTATAAGTAACATCCAAAACTTTCGCAATTTACTGACACTATTCTTCACAGATGGAGATTTACTGGAAGACATATCCCAGAGCACCACCTATGGTGACACCGACCGCTACCCCTGACACTTCTGATACCAGCAGTTCAACCACATCATTTCTGTCCGAGTTCGACTGACATCGCCAAAGTCTTCTGATGCAGGAGGAGGATGAAGGGTGGGCTGCCGAATTACAACAATACCTCAAGGATGTTCCTGCGGATGTTACCAAGGATACAGACATCATTGAATGGTGGCAGGTTTGTGCCAGTTCATTGATTATCTAGATACTTATCTAACATAAGATTTCAGGATCACTGTCAGCTCTTTCCAATGCTCGCACGGATTGCTCTCGATGTCCTCCCCTGTCAGGCATTGTCAGTACCATGTGAACGCCTTTTCTCAGCAAGTAAACAAACTGCTGACAACCGCTGTTCACATTTGGGTGTGGCATGATTTGAAGAACTTCAGATAATGAAATTTGAGTGGCATAATACAATCACTGACCTAGCTGCATGTAATTCGGCCGACATGGAGGAGGTGGACCTTGGTTATTATGAACACCTCTTAGAGACCGATGTGATGCCTGCTGAATTTGATAAGGAGGTAGAGGCAGATGAAATGGTGTTCGATTAGATTTGCGTAAACTTTGTTATGACTACATTAGATTAGAGTAGTACCTGTTTGGACACATTGAGTTAGATTGGAATGCTGAGTTAGAGTAGGATGCATTCCAATATAATTAATGTCTATCTTCTGGTGTAATGCACATCTAATTTCATTGTTCATCTGATGATCAATCCAGTTGGCTTCTTACATGGACTTCAATTATGCTGCATGAAATGCCAATTCACATGGAATGTCATTCTACACAGTGTATTGTGCCCATCTCACTGATTTAATCTCTTACTACTGTACTTTCAGGGCAAAGATATCACAGTATGGTATTTACTCGTGCAATGCCATATGGAATGTCAATCTACATGGCAGTGCTTTTCTATGTATCTGGCTACTATTCCTTCCAAGTCTATCTCACTGGCCTTCTCACTATCTTGCTCTAATTTCACTACCTACAAAACTGGAGCTCTCAATTCTTGACTTGAATAGTTTTGATCTTGCAGTTGGTCTCACGAATGATTAGATATCAACAAGATAAGAAATTGAGGTGGCGCTTTCAGCAGTTACCTGAACAGTGTGACTATTTTCTTTTCTTTCCTTACCACCCACCCCAGCAATGTCAACTGCTACCCTGCCAATATCAGCCGCGGTTGTCCCTCTATCAAATACTGCTCATGTTCCTTCTCAGGCATCACTCTCACTCTCTTGTGATTCTCTTGTTCTAGCTGATACACTGTCATGCTACCTGTCTTCGGGCACCTCCCTGGACACCGAAGAATTAGATACCAGGGCAATAACATGGTGGCAGGTAAGCACTATGTCTTGCATTCTGAGGTTTACTTGCTGACGTTGCATAGCAAAATCAGCTCGCATTTCCTACCTGTGCAGAAATGGCTGCCCAGTACAACAACATGAGGGTCATTACCATAGTGTAAAGATGGCAAGAGGGGCATATTGTTGAAAGTATGTGCTGTGTGCCATTCTAATGTTGTCTACTCTTTTCTAACTGTGATATATGATAGATCTGTCTACTTTTTAATTATTACCTTGCATCTGGGTCCTACTGTCCTTGATGATCCCTATCTAGTGTAGTTTAGTTGATTGACTTCTTAGTATTATCCTGAAAGACCAGTCTAGACCGCTAGGAAACTGACCCAGACCAGTTCTGGACAGGTTGCATGAGAAACCGGTGCAAACTGGTTGCTAGACTGAAAGTGAACCATTGTAGACTGGTTCTATGAAGTCCGGTCTGCAGTTGTGAGTTATTTGAGTTTACATAGACCGGTTGCCAGTCTGGTTCACATGAAATGTGTCAAAAAAACCAGACTGGACCAGACTTTTAAACACTACCCTCATCAGCAGTTACCATCCATCGATCCCCATGTCTACTTTCACCCAGTCCAGCCATCATGATACCAAGTACAACCCCCCCGCCTCAATCACAATTGTCACCCTTGCCTGGCTCCCCTTCCTTGGTACAGTTGTGCCAATCACCTCATGGACTTACTCCTGGTCCAGCTGGACTACAGTCCAGAAGTACCACCCCTCAGCCAAATCCTAAGAAAAGAGTGGGAACTTCTGAGGACAGCAGTGATGCCAAGCAAGGGAGAAAGGAATAGACTTTTTCATTACACATGTAAAAATATATATATAATTGGACATTCATAGAAATCTATTCACCTACAAATTTGACTCTGTTATTTCTTGGTCTTCTTCCAACAGTCTGGGTTGAGATGGCTTCCTCCTGTGCAAGGTCATCAGCTGTCTTTCAGATCCATCGAGGAAGTGCCAAAGCTGCTGGCATTTGAGGCAGCTCAGTGCTCTGATATGATGGTGTCATCTGTTGGAATGTGTTCTGGGCCAAGTCTACTGTGGCCATTGCTCTTCCCACTTGGGCTGTTGCCATTGTTACTTGGGCCATTGCTGTTCCTACTTGAGCTGTTGCTGTTCCTACTTGGGCCATTGCCATTCCTACTTGGGCCATTGCCAGTGCTGCTTGGGTCGATGCTGGTGTGACTTGGGCTGAGGCTACTTGGGCCGTTGCTGAAGCTGATTGGGTCGATGCCAGTGTGACTTTCGCTGAGGCTACTTTGGCCATTGCCAGTGCACCTGTGGCCACTTGTATGGCCGTTGCTGATGGAATACCTAAAGCAATTAGTGCCTTTGCTTTCACCCTTGCAATAGGATCTGCAGTCCGCTTTCCTCCAACAAGCCGTTGAGGTTTAGGACATGGTACTTGCTCTCAAGGTAGAGATGTATCAATCAGGCATGGGAGGTCATTCACAGTGTCATTTGGAGCTGATGGCCATGTGATGTCCATGTACCTCATGTGAATCTGACAAGGAATGAGATATTCTGGTTCACCATCACTGGGACCATTAATTGGCTGGGGATGAGCGACACCAGCTTTGTAGAGCATATCCATTGTTGCCTGATTGACTAGCACATAGGATGACCATGTCACTGTATTGCAATTGTGGCTTTGGGGATCAGCATCGTCATCAGGTTCAGAGGTGGATGGCTGGGCCATGGTTGATTGTCAATGGACTTGCTTGCCCTTATATGTCCCTTTGCATTGTCTTGATTTTGCTTGGGCTTGTGGCATCAGCATTGGACTTGGCAGTGGGATGGTGACTAGTGCTGGTCACTGATTTGGCATCAGTCATGGCATCGGCATTCCTTTGACTACTGCATTTTGATTTATGTCAGGAAGGTGGAGGGGGATTCAAATCACCCGGATAGTGTGTAGGAGCCACAGTCCCATTATTTGCTTTGATTCCCTTGAACCTGAAGGCTCTTTCAGGCCCCTGTGCCATTTGCCATTGTGAAATGCAGTCGAAGAAGTCTTCTATGGTACTCTTGTGCATGTTCCTTGGGTCTGTGAATTTGAACTGGGCTGGGAGATATTCAGAACTGATGAATGATGAAGTCTGATTGGCAATTGCTTTGAATGGGATATGGCATTTACAACCATTATTGGCCAGTACTGCATGGATATAAGTAATTGTTTCTGGACTAAAAGCTTGACATACCATAATGCTGCCCAACATATAAAGTAAACATTACTTCCAACTCCTTTTTGGTATATGGTGAGGCAGTCCATGGTGTTGGCAGGATTGGGAAGCCATCATTAGTTTTCGGTAATCTACTTAGCTTGTCTTTGTGTTGCATTCCTGTTGCCATTGCCAATGCCACTGCCATTGCTGTTGCTGTAATGTCCAGTGTGAGTAAAGCTTTCACATAAGTCATGATGTTTTGCTTCAGTTCAGTTACTACACTGGGATATGTGTCTAGAAATGATTGTGCAGGGGTGCCTATCAGATTGGCCATATGGTCATGACTGCAAACATCTTCAGCATCGGCATCGGCCATAATTACTTCAGGGACTCACACATCAATGACCAACAAACCCTTAGGGTGGACATAGGCTGTCATGGTTACTGACAACACCATTTCTAGCCATTGTTGTCAAGCATTCTCCTTCACACACTTAACCAAGCATTTTGCAGCAAGACTGTAAAGTCTGGCATAATTATTATTGGGACTGGCATCGGCATCGGCATCAGCAACTACTCACCTTCACTTCATCTCTTCAGGATATCCTTGATGCATCATCTTATCCCACTGGTCATGCACACCTAACTTCTCCTCTGTAGTCATCTGGTCAAAAACATTCTTGATAGCCAGCATTTGCAGTTGGAACCCTTCTGGTGTACTAATATTGACATCCTCGACATGTAACATTTTTGCTATCTCTTGCATAACTCAGTCATGGTACAAGCTCCAAATCCGACCACTTAACTTTAAAGTCATTCAATTTCCATGAGAGTCCTTGAGTCATTTGCCAGTTGTTGGAAAGCCAGGTTGTTAGTTCCTGGTGATGTGATCAATAGCACAACCATCGCATCC
>QLOK01005328.1:455-13335 GCA_003313805.1 Tricholoma flavovirens
AAAACTTCTAGGCAACCAGAGTCAGAACCACCATCGTCCAATGTCGCCCAATATCCTCGTTTCCCACCACCAGCACATATCATGTGACATTTTCATTCACCCTTTTTTACAAGTCAAAAAAAAAAAAAAATCAATTTAATTTTCGGCCGTTCCTTCGGCCCCGACCTCATTCCCCGTCCCTTCCTTGTCCACCTCCACCTCCACCTCTCCCTCGGGCCCGACTGATTTCTTCCCTTTTTCTTTCTCCTTTTCTTCCTCGCCTCGCTCCTTCTCCCCTGCTTCGGCTTTTCCTTCGGGTCCACAAACCCCCTCCGGAACTCCCTCCTCAGCCTCCCTTCTCTGCCTTACAAATTCGCAGTACTCCGCTTTTTCCGCGCGGATCGCTGCTGTCTCCTCCCTCACCCAGTCCATGTCCTCGTCCATGTCCCACTCTTCCTCCCATACCTTGGGGCAAACCTCGGCAAACCGTTCAGTTAGCCGATTGCCCAGCCGGCGGAACTCCTCCCGCAGCATCTGCAACTCTTGCAGGATGGCTGTCCCCACATCACCCAAGCCTCCCCCAGCAGTCACCATGGCCCCCGACGGCTCCCCGTTCCCCATTGCCCAGACGGCCCCCTCGCACTTCTGCTTCTTATGGAAGCAGGCATCACAAGACTTGCGGTGGGCACCGACTTCCCGCTCGCAAGTCCGTTTCGCTTGGCAACATCTGAAAAAATGAGTTAGTCAAGTCACCTGAATCGACTGTGTACTTACTGTGCACACTCCACCGTGGGTACCTCCACCTCAACCACCGCTTCATCGGCTGACCTTTCAGCTGCCAATGATTTGGCCGTGGGTTCCCTTACCCTAGGCCTTTTCGAGGATCCCACTTCGGACCCCCCAACTTCCTCCACCGCTGCAGCTTTGCGCTTAGTCTTGCGTGCGGCTTTGCGGGCAGCCTTCTCCTGCACCCATTCCTCCTCTGCCAGACGCGCTGCCTCCACCTCCTCCTCAACCTTCCTGGCCTCCTCTTCTTCTTGACGACGCAAATCTTCCATTTTAGTGGCCAGTTCGGCCATTTCGCGGGCGCGTCATTCAGTTGCGGTCTCAGGCATGATGATGGAGGGAGACAGGAAGAAGAAAAATTTCAACTTACCTAAATGGGCATCAACATGATCACATGCCTCGTGGGCGAGGCACTAAGGGGGAAATACTGTTACGTTCCGTTCCACCTGACTCGGACTCCCGATGGAAGACCGATGGAACCCCGAAAGATTTCAACCAAGATTCGATCAGATTCTGTTCCTGTACTTAGTGTAGACTTCGTACATAGTTACTGTAGTCACTCATAGGTTTTTACTTCAGGTAGTTACTTCGGGTACCGCCTGTACTGCTGACCACAGCTAGTGTACATAGCTTTTACCTCGGTCTCCGATCTTCGGGTTTTATTATAGTATTTAAACCTAGTTATTTTGTTTGTATTCCTCAATTCGAATATCACACATTATCACACGTTCTCATACATTATTCTCCTCTCTGTTCTTAGTCTTCGGACTACCGATCGGTCCCCACCTGAATTCCCGATCAACCTCTGTCAAATTGGAACACCGTAACAAGCGAAGGGTGCAACTTCTTAAAAGTTGAAGCCAAGTTCCTTACGTTCCCCTTCGGATTCCTGATCGGTCCTTGCACGAAGCCTCCTTTTAGACTACGACCTTAACAGGGCCACTAGATGGCCCCTTGAAGCAAATGATGAAGATGCCACACCAGGGAGACAGACAGAGCAGGGCACATAAATGTTTATATTTAGTCTCTTACATATGGTATGCCACAAAGGAGAATAAATGGAAGAAAAAAAAAAAAAAAAAAAAACTAATCTTCCGAATTTGGGTGCGATTCCAAACCCACGTAGTGTGGGATTCATTGGAGATTCTCATGGGGTGACTGGAGATGATAACCAAGTTGGCTTTGTTGCGACAGATGGTAATCCAGGGAATGGGAATGCACACATGTACAGGGTAAGCGGATCACAGAATGGTACACCTTTTGGCAGATATACAGTTGTGGTCCTTGGAAGTTAGTCCTAGTCCATTATTTTTTCAGTTTCCTGTTTATTTTGAATTCTGCCTCTATCTGTTTCCTGACCTCCGAGTCCGCCCTACCCCACACTGCCCTCTGAGTCTCCCTCCAAGTATTTGTACCAGTGTTTCCTTGCATTTCTAATCCTTAAAGCCTTCCAAGGATGAATGTCCTGTTCCTCTGTCATCATGATCTTGATGTCGCCTACACTATTTCTGGGCCATTTCTGTGTTCTGAGTTGTGCAATGTGACATGATACACGTCTTTTTCTACATGCTTCTCACTCTCAGCAGCTACAACAAGACTCACTGGTTTGGCAGCATTCCTTGATCACAATTTGGTGTGGAGGTGTTCTTGCTCATTCCTAACTGCCAAACTTGGCTCTATGCTTAACCTCTACAATGTGGGGAAACTTCGATGCGCCATCCATCTACACCCAAGCAAATACCGCCATTCCCTCACAATCCAAACACTAAGTTCATCCCATTCTTTCCACTCGCTTTTCCTGACCTCCAGAGGCGCCCTGTTCATGCATTTGTGAATGATGTATTGTGTTACTGGTCTCTAGCTGTGAACATGCTAATATTAATATCAACAAGTTGGGACTGGGGCATGTGAGCACGTCTGTGCCAGGGATGGTGGGGATGGTGGAATTGGAAAGGTAACTACCCAGGTTCAGTCCAACTTCTTGTTCTAATCCATATCCTGTTTCTGATAGACCATCCTACATACCTTCTTGATATGGAAGTGAACAATTGCAAGACATGCTGTCCACCCTCAAGTTGTTGATTGCCACCTCTTGTTTATGCAGTCGACTGTCATGGGATGTGTCTTAAGGAATCTCTTGAGGGTGCTGTAGAAGTGGCATATCTCACATTTGTGGAAGTGCACATCAGTGTATTGACCTTTGTGTTAGAATGTTTTAGACTTTAGTAGGACTATGAGATGATGGAAGTTAGCACCAGGAAATCCAATGTCTAGACATTTTTCACTCATGAGTCATTTTTGGTTCATTTTCACTTTTCATTATGATACCAAGAATCAACATGAGAATGAGTAGGAAAATGGGCATTTTTATTGTTCTTTCGAAGTCTGACTTCACAATGCTGCCACTCCTCCCTTGACCCTCTACCACCACTGCAACTCTGTCACCACCTGCCATCACCATTCTTATGCCCACCTGCAAGAGCTGTGAGTGGCTGCAGATGATCCATTTTGGACACAATGTGAGCCTGAATGATGGCAACCTGTTGTTTAGGCTCTAGGGTATGTTTTTTTTGTTCATTTCTTCTTTTGATAAGCTAACTAACTCTAATTTTCATTTTTAGGATCTATACTACTAGTAATGATAGGTGCTGACTTGGACATTGTACAACCCATGCCCACACCCACATGCACTACCCCTCCTCCTCCCCATTCAAACAGGATGTGAGGGGTCTCAGTTAGGCTTAGGAGATCAGGAAGGGGTGCTGGGAGGCCCAAGGAGGGGGACATCTGGCAGGTGAGCACCAGAATACCCCTCTCAGTGCCACATCACTGATGCACAGTGCCCACCCCCAGCATAAAACATCGACCCAGCACATGCTCCCAGCCCTATGAGCAACTCCTTGTAGGGTGGATTGAAACAGTGACCCAATGACCACACTACCCATCCCAGCCTCACAAGCAACTGCTTGTGGGGTGGATTGTGGTTGGAATGACAACTACATCCCTCCACAGCTGTGGGAATGATGAGGGACACCAAGACCCCCAACAACAACAGTGACCAATGACACACCACCTGACAACAGTGACAATGACACTGAAAGGGGTCTGAGGGAGGATGGAAATGGCTCCCAGCACCTGTCCTCACTGCTGTGAGCACTTGCTTGCAGGGTGGATCAGACTGGGTGCTAATAGCCATGCTCCCCCTCCACAATGATGATGAATAGTATGTCACCCACCCCAATGCCTGTGAGCCACTGCTTGTAGGATGGATTGTGGGTGCAGATGTGTAGTGATTATGGCCTATGGATTTATACACTGTGAACCTGGCAGTGCCTGTTTTTCATTTGTTTAGTTCAGGAAACCCTGATTTCATAATATATATGGCTGAATTAAGGGTGGATGAATTTGGGATGAATTTCATATACAGTATATTTCTACTTTTTATGCCAAGTTGGTGTGCTGAAATAACATACCATAAGTGGCTGAAATATAGAGGATGTTTTTCATACCATTAGAGTATGAATTCCACTGGCAGGTATGTTTTTTTTCAGTCAGACTGAGAGGATAAATTTCACACCACAGGAATATGAATATTAAGAGATTGTGTTTCATCCCAAGAAAGGGAATTTTTCATCTGTGCTGTAATTGTTTACTTGTAAGTCATTTCAGCCCACCTTCAACACATCACATGATGAATGTTGAACATCATGTCACATAAACATCAACTACTACTGTTGACATCGACTCAATGATGCTGCCTCTTTCCCTCTCCCACTCACCTCACCACCACCGCCACCACT
The DNA here is from genome assembly GCA_003313805.1 of Tricholoma flavovirens. Taxonomy (NCBI): domain Eukaryota; kingdom Fungi; phylum Basidiomycota; class Agaricomycetes; order Agaricales; family Tricholomataceae; genus Tricholoma; species Tricholoma flavovirens. The sequence goes on from QLOK01005328.1 coordinate 5,021, forward strand.
GCCATGCCCACTCCCACATTGGATGACACCGAAAATGGCCACAAATGAACCACAATGGGCCCAAAAAATGTTGTTTGGGCCCAAGTAATTTGTTTTTCCATGTTCTTTTCTCTTTTCTTTGACCACTTAATGTTTTCTTATGTTTTTTTAGGTTCTAACTCTGCTATAAGGATGAGCCAGTTCCAAGACAGCACACCTATGCCACTGCTGCAAGCCGCAGCTTGCAGGGTGGATAATGGGACAACAATGGACAATGACAGGACAACAGGACAATGGGCAACCCCCACCCCAGTGAGCCCAACACCAGGAAACCAGCACCCACCCCCAGCTCTGTGAGCCACTGCTTGCAGGGTGGATCACAGGTGCTAGCAGCTGACAAGGAGGGATGATGGAATGGGGGATGGGGAGATGATGTAAGTCTGCACACTACAAACAGACTCACAACATCACTAACTCAGATCACATTGGGAACCCAATCAGCCCTGCCTCACCCCCACTTTCCCAAACTAACTAATACCCCACACATCCAACACAACATTCCACTACCATGACATCCACCCCAATGATCTCACCATCATGATCATCAGGAACCCAATCAGCACCAATGGGTGCTGACAACCACTTGAATAGCACATCACCTCTGCATCATCATCTTAGCCACAAGACAATGGATAAGCCCAATGCAGATCCAAGGAAACGCATGCTGTGCCTGATGCAGCCTTTTACATACTTACATGGCCCAAAAACTTCACCTATATATCTTTAATTCAGGAATCTAAAACCTTTGTTCCCACTTCTGTGTAACAAAGGTATACCATATTAATTCTTCTCTTACTTGTATTAACTATTGTTCCCACTTCTGTGTAACAAAGATACCTTGCTCCTGTCTGATCAGCTCACCCTTAGTGTTTGTTGCCTAAACAGGCTCCCTTCCACTTTTTTTTTTTGACATAGACAAATTCTTCCTACTTGACTAGCCCACCCTGTCTGGGCAACCATCTACCCTCACACCACTCCTTACCTGGAGCACAAGAAGACACTTGCAGGACTCAGGAATCACCACTGAACTTGTGACACTACTGAACATGCACCCCCAAAACCCTAAGCCAAACTGCCCAGTATCTCTGCCGCAATCATTGTCCCCATTCACCAACACTGACTCATCTACCAACAAAAGTTTCACCACAAACTACCAAAACTACTGAACAATTCCCAATTGCACTACTATGTCCACAGCAACCCAACCCCTTGCCAAAGTGAAGGTCACAAAGATGATGAAATGCCTAATGCTCACTGCAGGAAGGATAACCCCACTCATCATGCAGTCATGGATCTTGGCATGCAAATGTATAAGAAACACAGTGGGAGATCGGACACTGACATAGTCAGCTATGTCACAAAAGGCATGTTTGAGCCACACCTCATTGTGTGGTACCAAGCCAATCAAACCAAATTGATGGCCTAACCCTTGATGCATATCTCCTTGAACTCTCACAACTGGTACTTGAGAGGAACTGGTCCCACAACATCCTTGAAACCATCCTCTCCTCATCCCAGGGAAACCACATCTTCATTGACTGGAAGATCGAGATTGAAAACCTGAATGCCATACAGTAGGCAACAAAACCCTTCCAATGTTTTGTACTTTTGGAAAGATGCCTTTATATCTCAGGAAATAAATTTGCTAAATTCTTGAAAATATTACATAATATACTTCAACATCATATCTTCTCACCGACACAGCCACAAGTTTGCATAACTTCATTTGGTAACTTTCCCATGTTACTTAAAGTTGTCACTCATTGGAAGGGTTTTGTTGCACTGATTTTTTATATTAAAATTTCAATCAACTAGTACTTGGTATAGCCTCCCTTTGCTCTGATTACTGCTGCAAGCCTTCTATGCATGCTTTCAATCAGTTTCTGACACTCTTTGGAATTGCTTCCCACTCCTTCTGCACCCTCTCCCAAAGTTCATTAACACTGTTTGCTGGTTCTTCATAGTCCCCCAGCCTTCTTTTGAGATAGTTCCACAAATGTTCAATAGGGTGAGGTCTGGAGACTGTGCAGGCCACTTGAGGACAGTGAATCCATTGTCTTCAAACCATTTCTTGGCCTTCTTGCTTGTGTGCTTGGGGTCATTATCTTGTTGAAAGATAATGTCATCAGCAGATTTGTCCCAATAGGTGAGGGATTCCTGAAGTTCATCCTCCAGGATTGCCACATACAGATCAGCATCCATCCTCCCATCAATCTTGGTTGCATACCCAACTCCATCCCAGCCAATACAGCCCCATAGCATCAAATTACCACCTCCAAACTTCACCATTCCCTCAACTAGGTGATCACTCAAGCCTTCTCCCACATCTTTCCACACATCTTTCCTTCCATCTGACCCCAAACGATTGATTTTAGTTTCATCAGACCATATGATCCTCTTACAGTCCTCAAGAGTCCACTCCAGATGCCTTTCCGCAAATTCCATCCTTGCCCACCTTTGTGCTGGTTTGAGAAATGGTCGTTTTTGCTTTACTACAGGTTGCATGCCTTTGGACTTGAGCTGACAACAAAGTGTTTGAGCAGATATGGATGTATTTGTGACATCCACAAGGGTCTTGGTCTCTGATGGTACCCACTCCAAAAAAAAGAAAATAACTTGACATCATTTTCCCAAATATCGCTCAACTGCAAGAGCTATGTCAAGCTCAAATTACAATCAATCAATGGTGGATGGAAATGGGGAGTTTATAAGATGAAAGTAGATAAGGGACTACCATTCCCCATTACACTAGGAATGCCATTTCTTTCATAAGAACATATTGTAATAGACTCACATGAGTGAAAAGCCATTGACAAATGCTCTGGCTATGACCTTTTGAATCCACCCCCTCCCATTGTTCAGGCCTGAATGGTGCCACCTACACCAAAGAAAGTTAAGACTCCCAAACCACCCACTCCTCTGCAACCTGCCTTTGCAGGCTACCTTCTCTCTGGTCCTATCATGGCTGCTGTCCTTGACTGAATTGAAGGCCTTGCATTCCAAGAGGTACTCAAAGACCAAGATGCTAAAATGAAACTGAAATATACTGATTGGTTTCCTGTTTGGCTCCCTGACACCACTGATCATGTCCCTAGCCACATGTACCACTGCATCTGCCTGAAAGACCCCACCAAGGTCAACAATGGCAAGGGATACACAGTACCCAAGAAATACCAAAAATCTTGGAAGAAGCTACTAGATGAACACCTAAAAGCTGGCTGCATATGACTGTCATCCTCTGAATATGTGTCACTGGCATTTTGTGTCCCCAAATACATAGTGGGAATACTGGACCTAACCATCCTCCCCCACTGGGTAAATGACTACCAAGCACTCAACAGTAACACTGTTTGGGACAGTTTCCCCCTTCCCCAAATCAATGATATTCTCACTGACTGTGGGAAGGGAAAAATATTCACTAAGATTGACATGACAAACTCATTCTTTCAGATGCAAGTACACCCCAATGACATTCACCTCACTGCTGTAAGAACACCATGGGGACTCTATGAATGGACCATCATGCCACAAGGTGGTTGCAACATGCCAGCAACACCCCAGCACTGAATGACCGATGCACTAAGGGAACACATTGGAAAAATTTGCCATGTGTATCTTGACAATATAATCATCTGGTCACAAACCTTGGAGGAACACAAACAGAACTGTAAGACAATTCTAGAAGCCCTTTGGGAAGCCAGCATCTACTGTAATGAAGCCAAATCCAACCTATTTGCTACAGAACTATGCTTCCTCAGGCACATCATATTTGGAGCAGGAATCAAACCTGACCCCTGCAAAACTGACCGAATCACTGCTTGGCCCCAACCAACAACAGCCACCAATGTCAGGGGGTTCTTGGGATTAACCAGATATGTCACAACCTTTCTACCAGCACTTGCCAAATACACAAGTAGATTGACCCCCCCTTCAAAACCAAGGAATGCAATCAGGTGTTCCTGACCTGGACTGCAGAACACCAAAGTGCATTCAAAAATATAAAACAGCTGGTACTTGGCACTGACTCTCTCACCCTTATTAATTATGAAGACAAGGAGTTGAATATCTACATCACCACTGATGCCAGTGACTGCCACACCGGCACGGTGCTGAGCTTTGGAAAAACTTGGGAATCAGCTTGCCCAGTAGCATAGATTCATACAAACTCAACAATGCAGAGAAGAACTACCCAGTCCACAAAAAAGAACCCCTGGCCATTGTCACATCACCAAAGAAGTGGAGATCCTACCTCCTCAGGGCAAGATTCAAGGTATACACTGATCACTGAACCCTCAAATACTTCCAATTGCAAAAGGAGATGTTGAGACAACAAATGAGATGGTTGATGTACCTCACCAATAAACTGCTCTATGTTGGCCACTGACTCATAATCCTGCGTGACCTACATGTCCAAGAACTCCTCTACAACCTAGCCCATGACACCTTAGGACATTTTGGCTTTGACAAAAGCTACAAATCACTACGGGGTTCCTACTACTGGCCAAACACGTGCTGAGACCTCAAGGATGCATACATCCCATCATGTGCCGAATGTCAGCAAAACAAAAGCCACACCTCCAAACCCACCAGACCTTTACACCCCCTACCAGTTCCTGATGACCGCTTTGACATGGTGGCTTTAGACTTCATTGGACCACTCCCAAAAGAACATGGTAAAGACACCATCCTGACCATGATGGACCCACTCGGTGCTGATATTCACATAGCTGCCACCCACTCTACATACACTGCTGCCCAAGTTGTGGTGGTACTCTTTTATGAATGGTATTGTGAGAATGGACTGATGCTTCACCTCATCTCCAATTGGGACACTGCCAAACTTTGGACTGCACTCCACAAGCTTACTGGTGTCAAACTTAAGATGTCGACTTCATATCACCCTGAAACAGATGGTAGCAGTGAACAGACAAACAAAACCATCAACCAAGCCATCCGATACCACATTGACAACAACCAAAAAGAATGGCTAGCCAAACTCCTGTGCATACAGTTCACCATCATGAATACTATAAATGCATCAACTGGCTTCTCTGGCTTCCAACTGAAGACAGGGTGGTCCCCCTGAATAATCCTGCCACTAATCCCACTAAGTGCTGATGCCACCACTGAACAAACCATGGCTCATGAAATTGTGACCTGCATCACACTTGACATCAAGGAGACTCAAGACAACCTCCTCACTGTAAAAATCTGACAAGCATACCATGCCAACAAACACTGTGCACCAGAAGATGTTTACGAGGTCAGCAACCTTGTGATGCTCTCCACTGAAAACCACTGCTGCAACTACAAACGCAAGGGAAAAACCTGCATAGCCAAATTCATGCCATGGAATGATGGCCCCTACACCATCACACATGCCTTCTCCAAATGCTCTGAATACAGACTCAAACTACCAAATAACCTGACCACCTTCCCCAGCTTTCATGCCCACCTACTAAAGTTATGTGGTCTAGGGGGTTTGAACCCTTAGAGCTGGGACTTAGGAAGTTTTGCCCTTGCAAAGGGGCTCATCAGAGGGCTTTACTGCTGCCCTAACTGCTCTAATATAGATCATGCAGGATGATCTATTTGACTGGTCATCTCTACCCAACTTAGGTTGCTGAGGGAGAGTCTATCACATGTGAGGAACATGCTGGATACCAGACTTGCTCTGGGCCTGTCCAGACTGACTATGCTTAGTCAGCAGATGTGACTCCAAACAGGTGGGTGATCAATATGGGGATACACTTCACAATGATCCGGTTGCCACCTCCATAATCATGTGACATTGGGCACAGGGGCCAGTGCATGGCCAGCGGTAAACTGGACTTTTGATGAGAGCCAGTCTGATGCCATCACTAGATCACTATTTGGAATCAGTTGGTGGTCTCCGAAGATAACATCAAAACATTGCCAAAGTAGACACATCATGAATGACCCACTCCTCTTCCCTGATTGGGAACCATCCTGACCATGACCCATAGTCACTGAGGATGGAACAGAGGAGTGGTACATCGACAAGATAGTAGATGCACATTGGCGGGGCTGCAGGGTACAATACCTCATATGCTACAAAGGATATGGAGGGAACACAACAAATGGTGCCCTGGCTCAGAGATGGCTGACATGGATGCATTAGACAGATGGGAAGAGGAAAATGGTACAGAGGTCTGAGACCCTTTCAATTTTTTCAAGTGGGGAGGGGTGTAAGTCCGCACACTACAAACAGACTCACAACATCACTAACTCAGATCACATCAGGAACCTGATTGGCCCCGCCTCACCCCTGCTTTCCCAAACCAACTAATACCCCACACATCCAACACAACATTCCACTACCACAACATCCACCCCAATGATCTCCCCATCATGATCATCGGGAACCCAATCAGCACCAATGGGTGCTGACAACCACTTGAATAGTGCATCATTTCCACATTATCATCTTAGCCACAAGACAATGGATAAGCCCAATGTGGATCCAAGAAAACACATGCTGCACCTGATGCAGCCTTTTACTTACATGGCCCAAAAACTTCACCTATATATCTTTAATTCAGGAATCTAAAACCTTTGTTCCCACTTCTGTGTAACAAAGATACCTTGCTCCTGTCTGATCAGCTCATCCTTAGTATTGGTTGCCTAACCAGGCTCCCTTCCACATGAGGGCCAAAGGGATGATGAATCACCACCACCACCACCACCATTTCCACTACCAACCCCACCTATGGAACTGGTAGGGTGTAACATTGGTCACACCATGGGTAAAATTTCACACACCACACCCATACCTGTGTACACCATACCTGTTCTAACACTGTAACTGCTGTGACAGGTTTTTACCATGGTTTGTTGTGAAATACCTTGGGTGCAACACCATGAATATACACCATCATTTTGATTCTTTTTTTGCCTTGTATTTGATGTTCTCTATTGTTCAACCTCGTGTATTTGTATTGTATAACCATCAACTAACTTAACCACACCTAGGCAATACAGACAATAAGGTTTTTTATTAGAACAATACCTTACATTTGCATGATGGGCACAACACAAGCATTAAAATTTTTCATTAAACTAATTAACAAGGCCCAAAGGGCCACAAAACTAATTAATGATAGAAACAAAAAAAAAAACTCCTTCCTGAAAATGTGAGGGGGCCCCACCCTGCAAGCAGTTGCTTGTGGTGGCAGTTGGCCCTCTCATCCACATTGTCCCTGATGACCTCATCTGTTCCCATCATTCGTTTGTTCCACCTCATTCATTGTTGTCATCCCTGCCCTCCCTGTCATCCTTGCAGTGGGTCATGGGTGGCCATCTGGTCCTTGTTGTTGCTTCCCCTGCCCCTTGTCATTGCATCTGGCACTCATCGTTGTGTCCCTGTCATCTGTGGCATTGTTCACTGCCCATGTTGTCCCTGTCCTAGTTGCCCTCACCCTCATATAGTCAGTATGTCTGTGTTCTTGTCATTCCTGTTTGCCCTGTCATGGTCCTGGGTCATTCTGTTGTTGTAACATAAGTAAAACCTACCATAAATGAAGATCTAAGTTGGTTGAAAGAAGAAACAACCAAGAAATGAGCATGTAAAAAACTTGCCTGGGGCCCAAATGATGTCTATCATCATTTGGGCCCATTTCACCGCCCTCACCATCCTTGCCTTCCATTGTTGTCTGTAGCACTGGTGGTCCACCCTGCAAGCAGTTGCTCACAGCAGTGGGGACAGGTGCTGAGTCGTCCATTGTTGGTGTGGGGGTCCCTGTTGTCATCATTCCTGGTCCTCATTGTAGTTGTCATCATGGTCATCGTGGTCCCTTCATGGTCCCACCATTGTCATCCTTCATCATTGTCTTTGTCTTTGTCATTGGCATCCAGAGGTGGCAGGCTTGGGCTCCCTGGTCCTGGACCTAGTCATTGTTGTGGTCTTCATTGTCCCATTGTGATCGTTGTCATCATTTTCATTGTCATCTGGTGCCAATCTGGCAGGTGCTGGTGGCCGTTGTTGTTGTTGTCCTCATTGTTGTCCTGATGTCTTGGCCCTCTTGCCATCTCCATTGCTCCCCATTTCCACCCCATGAGCAGTTGGGGTGCTCATGCCCTTCATCATCATCATCGTGCCTGCTCTCACTCCCCCTGATTCCCATCCCAGTTGCTATCCACTCTGTGAGCAGAGGCTCACAGTGGTGGGGGAGGTGTGTTGTAAATGGTGTTATCATCAGTACTAAAGGGAGAGTGGTAACGTAAGCGCCGCATTTGGGATGATGACTAATAATATG
>QLOK01005334.1:13674-40590 GCA_003313805.1 Tricholoma flavovirens
TTTTTTTTTGAAAAAATTAAACACGCACTCCTTTCGCGTCTCCAGATATTTTCTAAACAGCTCTCCCCACTCTGGTCTACCCCGTGCACCATAACCAGGGGCATCCACCAGTATGAGTTTCCCTGGTGGCCCACCAACACGAAAAAAGTTCAAGACACGAGTTCGACCCTGCGACAGATAGACGGGCTTCAGCTTCAGTTTCCGGTAGACAACCGTGACTAGCCAAGAACTAACAGCCTTTTTGCTCGTGTGCACAAGAGCTTTACGCCCTAGAACGGCATTTAATAGAGTCGACTTGCCAGTATTGGCACGGCCTGGTTACTATTATGTATAGCACCCGCTCCTATAATTATCCATGAAAAAAAAAATACCTGTCACAATCACCTTGAATTATCAATCAATTGGGGTCAGTGAACTTGGCACAAGAAGATTTGAGCAAAAAGCGTTGTTCAATGTACCTCCGGCAAACCATGCAGTCTCGGTAGTGAATCAGCCGAAGCTGCTGCTGCCACAAATTCTGCAGATTTTGGGTCTCCGAAGATGGAAGACGTCGAGAAAGTATGAAAGTTCACTTGCGAGATTCGTTTGGCATGACGATGGGGAACTTGAAAGGCAAGAAGAGACATCAATGACAAATGGCAAGTCAGGCTGGACTCAGTCCGAAATAGCCTGAGCTAGCCACCGCCACCAGTGCATTAATCATTATTGGTACGCGGCGCTTCGCTGTAGCTCACGCTACGACACCCATGAACTGGCTTACGGCGATGAGGCAATCGGTGGTGATCAGGTCGGGATTATTAATGTGTATAGAATCCAAAAGTTGTATCACCGGGCCATCCCCGAGGTGGCAAGCTGACAGATATCTTCAAGTGGCATTCGTTCTTATCCATTGCTTATGGAGCCAGCTCTTTGTGACCCATGGATCAAAGGACGTATCGACAGGCACATAATCTCTCAGCAGCTATAAATTTCAAGCATCTGAAAGAACGAGTACAACAAAAACCGACCAAATCGCAGCCTAGATCAGCTATAGAGAATGTCTAAAGGACTCGTTTTAGTACGCCATCTTTCTTCAACCTAACCAATCCTGTACTGACCGTGTGCCCCAAGGTCACTGGTGTCACTGGCTTCGTTGCTGGCCATGTTGCAGAACAACTTCTAGCCGCGGGATACCGCGTTCGAGGGTTAGTCTCTGTGATAATCTTCATCAAGGAGTCTAGCTAACGAGTGTTCGCAAATCAGCACTACGCGTGGAGCGAAAGTAAAGACGCTCACTGAGACAATCAAGCGTCCCGGATTGGAGTTCGTGCGAGTCGACGACCTCATCGACAGCGATCTCACCGAAGCGCTCAAAGGCATGTACAGTGACTTGTCCGTTGTTCCAACAGTATGGTCGCTAAGCGGTCAGTTGCAGGTGTCAGCGCCATCATTCATGTTGCCTCGCCACTTCCTGGAACAACAACTGTACAACACACCCTAAACGTGAGTTGCCCCAAGTTCACCCACTTCTGTTATTTCGCTGTCTCATATAGTGAACAGAGTGCGAAGGAGGGAACGCTCCACGTCCTCCGGGAAGCCATCAAGGCTGGAATTGAGAAGATCGTAATCACAAGCACGGGAGGTAACACCATGAGCCGTACGTCCGCTTCGAGGTATACCACACCATAAAAATTATTCTGACGTCGGCGTAGCCGACCTCTCTGAGGCCTTTCAGGGCAAGACGATTACTTCGAAAGGTTCGGGACCACTCCAGCTGTCGATGCCATTGCAATATTGACGTTTTACCGAACAGATTGGGGCCACGTTACAGAGGTCGAAGCGAAGGATGCCTCTCGGGACCCGCGATTTGTCTATTTTGCTTCCAAACTCTTAGCGGAGCGAGCACTGTGGGAGTTCGTGAAGGAGCACCCCCAGCTCGATGTTGTAACCAGTGAGTCCTGCCTCCATCTTGCCATCGACCATTTTTAAACGCCCCATAGTTCTTCCCGGATTCATCTTTGGCCCGTACGCAGAGACCTACCCCCGCCCCATCACCAAAGAAACTCTCGGGACAAACTACCTGATCCACGAAATGATGCATGGTCCCATCCCTCAGCAGCCTCCGTACGTCGTCGACGTTCGTGATGTTGCCAAGGGTCATGTCCTTGCTCTGGAGCTTCCCCGCAACCCTGGTGCGCTTGAGAGGCGGTACCTCATGAATGGGGGTAATCTTACATGGCGAGAGGCCATCGATCATTTGAAGATCACGCACCCTGAGCTGAATACACCCCTTTCCTCCGAATACCCCGACGTGGCAGGCCCCCCGTCCATCCTCGACACATCCAACACCATCGCCGACCTGAAATTCGGCAAGTTCATTGACACCAGACAAACAATGGACGACGCGGTCGTCGCGCTGCAGGAAGTAGAGAAGACTTGGGCTTAGGCTGCACGAGCGATAGTTCTCGGTCAGAACTTAGAACTGACAAATTTAGATCGAATAATAGGAATAGTTGTAGATTGGGAATTGGTTACTAGTCGGATAGCGAATATAGGGCACACTTTGCGGTAGCAAAGCATATGTCATGGTTGTCGATAGGAAGCAGTTCAATCATGATGAGCGACTCCAAGTTGCTAAGCAGCTGTTCAGGCTCAGCCGCTCGAGGGAACCCTTACCTAGCAAGCGGATCTTCAGTGACCAACCGCGCAATATACATCTGAATAAATTATGCACGGCAGGAGTCTTCAAGCTTCAAGACAAGCAGAGTTGAAAGTCCGAGTCACGGTGAGTTCAATTGTTTATCCAGCCAAGCAAGAACCCCGTGAGTTGAACAAAATGCAAAAAGCTGATCACGAGTAGGGCACGTGCTTACCAGCTTATGTCCCCTTCGGGGTGACATACGAAAAAATTGGAACGATACAGAGAAGATTAGCATGGCCCCTGCACAAGGATGACACGCTTTCCCGGAGTGGTAGATCTACGGATCTCAATATTTATTTTGTTCATTCGTAATTGTAGCTGGAATTACATGAGGATGGCATGCTTTCCTGGAGTGGTATCGTAACATTTATTTTGCTCATTTGGAATCATGCTTCTCCGGAGTGGTACTAGTAGATCTACCGTGACAAATCTCAGTACAAACTTCCGTGTAACCTGTAGTGAACAAAGGCTGTACCACCGGCTACTATCGTCTAGCGACTAGTATTAATAAATATTAGCCGCATGTCAACTGCCAGGCATTGGCTTTCATGTATAAGAGGCCTTTCCTGTTATTCGAGAATCTATAACCTCAGTTCACGCACGACTTGTGAACCACCTCAAATATCCTTTCGCTAGATTGAACTTATCGCTGCCCAATACATTGACACATCGATCCTCATGCATATAACACTAACATCAAATTACTCCTCACCATTATCATCACCATCCACGCCACCCGCCCCCGTTCGCCCTTCCTTCACAAGCTCCACCTCGAGCTGTCAGTCTCTACGTGCCCGACGGGGTGTCACATTTAAGTTATCCATCGCAGGGACCGACCTTCCAGCTAAAGGACACCTCGAGCCCCATTTCTCAAATCTTCCCCGCAGACAACGACCTATGACACCACTTTATTCGGCAACATTGGGCAGCACGAGCAATGGGTTGCGGAGTGGGACAACGAGGGAGATTAAAACACCGCTGCGATCAGCGGCGCAGCTCAGCATTGCTGACACGACTGATTCGAGGAGTGGGAGGGCGAGAGATTTCGGAATGGCGAGAGATGGGTGGGTGAGGTTGCAGCAATAGAGGGAATGTCCCGACTAGTTTTTGTTGCCGCAGTCGCGACGTGTACGATTATGGCTCAAAAATATGTATAAGATTATATCCACAGGTGTCATTGAAGCTATGCCATTCGATTGCGTAGTGTCGGATGATTGTCATACATGACTACATAGTCAATTATTTCTACAACTCATCGTAAATGAGAAGGCATGGCCAGTCACGAAAATATTGACTTGAAAACCGTACTATGAGCGGATGCGGTCATGTTTTCGTTCTTCCTTTAATGCGTCCTTCAGCTTTTGAAGCTGCACGGTGACAGCTGTATTTCCTCCTTGAGAAGTTGTGCTCCTGGCCTGGAAATCATCCAGAAAAGCTTCTAGGCGTGTTTGGATGCGCTTGACTGAAATGGAAAAAGATGAAAGGGGTTGGATGCGCAATGGCGGCTGCAGAGGAGGGTCCATGATAGTCGTACGAGGATGAGTATGGAATTCAAAATATCACGCAACTCTGCAGTCCCTTTTACGCCACAACCCCCTTTGGGATACGCTTGTCATCTCATTTTCACGTTTGGAAATTACAATTTCCTTCTCTTTTTACTTGTTCGGTTCACCTTTATCTTCTTCCTCTCCTCCTGACCACCACCATCTCCGTCCCTTTCCACTATGGGCATCTCAAAATGGATCCTCCTCCTGCTCACCCACCCGAACGAGTTTAGGCAACTTCTTCAGTTCTACATATACCATGAGCAGAAACGCGACATCACATCGATGAAGGAGCACCCCACGTCTGGCTGGGATAGGGAGTCCATGCGACGATGCTGGCATTTCCTCGACCTGACCAGCAGAAGCTTCTCTGCGGTCATCAAGGAGCTCGAAGGTGATCTTGCTCGGACGGTAAGCAGCTCATACACGTTCATGTGAACCCTCATCCGGATGCTATCATGGAGCCGAGTTACGTGACGCATCGAGTCAATTCAATATCTTGACGTGTCTTTTTTTATCGTTCCCGTTATTTCCATTACCTCCGTTATCATTTTGTCATGATTTTGTTACTTATTCGGCCCGATTCAGATATGCATGTTCTATCTCGTCTTACGTGGTCTGGACACGGTCGAAGATGATATGACCATTCCCGATGAGATCAAGCAACCCATCCTGCGTTCCTTCCATAAGCACACCGTCACTCCAGGCTGGAACTTTACCGGATGTGGCCCTAACGAAAAAGACCGACAACTCCTCGTCGAGTACGACACCATTGTCGAGGAGGTGAACCGACTTGCTCCCCAGTCAGTTGCCTCAAATTCCTTTTTTTTTTCCCCCAAGGCCCCAATTTGACACCATCTCTGCGCTTCTTCTAGCTATCGAGATGTCATTATCAACATCTGCGAAAAGATGCAAGTTGGTATGGCCGACTATGCACATGCGGCTTATGTTGGGGGTGGTACTATCTACCTCCCGACCATCGCTGACTATGACCTCTACTGCCACTACGTCGCAGGCCTTGTCGGGGAGGGTCTTTCCGGCATCTTCAGCGTGTCAGGAAAAGAAGTACCTTGGATTGGCGGCCAGCTCGAGCTGAGCAACTCCATGGGGCTTCTTCTCCAGAAGACAAACATCATTCGCGATTATCGCGAGGATGTTGAGGAACGGCGGTTCTTCTGGCCCAAGGAGATCTGGGGGAACGAGATGTATGGCTTCAAGGAGATGCGGGAGATGTATGAAGCTATCGAGGCAGACGGGGGGAGGGGAACAAGCGAAAAGGCACGAAAGGCAATGTATGCACAGAGTGGGATGATTTTGGACGCGCTGCGGCATGCAACGGACGCCCTGGATTATTTGAAGATTCTCAAGAACCAGAGCGTGTTCAATTTCTGCGCCATCCCTGCGACAATGGCGATTGCGACACTCGAGTTGTGCTACATGAACCGGGAGATGTTTTTAAGGAATATTAAAATTAGGAAGGCGGAGGCTGCGAGGGTAGGCAGCTTGTTGGATCGGTCCAAGATTTACTGACGATCTGTTATGCTCTATAGTTGATCATGCGCTCAACTAATCCACGCGAAGTCTCACTCATCTTCTGCGAGTATGCACGCAAGATACACGCGAAAACTCAAACCTTCGACCCAAATTTCCTCAAAATATCAATTGCCTGTGGAAAGGTTTGTTTATCCGTCCTTTTTTTTTCTTTTCTTTTCTTTTCTTCTTTTGCTCAGACTTCATCCAGATCGAGCAATGGCGGGAACATCACTTCCCCTCTTTCGTGATACTTCGGGAGGGAAAGCAGATGCTCAACCACTACGACGCGCGCACGGCGATCGTCCATCTCGAGGCCGAACGCGACTTGGAGCTCACAAAGAAACAACGCCTGGGAGAAATCCATGGACGTACGTTTGCTCTCTTCTCTTCTTCACTTCCGACTTGCCAAATATTCGTTCTCACGTACCTATACATACAGGCAATGGCACGAATGGATCAGCCAATGGTACATTGAACACTGCTACTACGACCACCAACGGAGGTCTATGGGAGGCGGTGCTATTCATGGGGGGCTCGTTGCTGCTGGTCGCTCTATTTTGTGGTGCTGCTATTTGGATCGCGATGAAGTGGGTTGATGTGCCTGTGGCGGAATCTGCCTCATATACGGCGAGGGTGGAGCTTTGACTTTCTATCACTGACATCTGAACCGGGACCGCGGAGAGATAGGACCAGGACTAGGAGCGAACTATACACTTGTATCTTCGTTGTGAACATCTGCTTAGACGAGAGGTAATGCTACTGATACTTCTAGTTGGTTCTGCTTAATCTTACCGTTCGAATTGCATTGGATATATTCGCTTCCGCACGTAGTTACCTATAACTTATGGTATCTGTACTTTGACCTGACATTTCCGAGAACCTGCCTCAAGGAAGATGCGAGGCATATCCTACAGGGTCCCCGGTCCGACCGAGTCCAGCTATTTATGGATCGAATAGTCAGTGAGATGTCACGGCGCCTGCATGACATGTCAGACTAAATCTCTTGATAAAAAGCAAATAGTACGGGTACACGCTAGCGTCCAATTTAACTTATTTAAGAAAGTGCATATCAGAAAGCCTGATCGGACGCTGGAAAAACGATCGCAGATCTGTCACTTTGGAGCAGAAGGCCGCTGCCAAGGACCAGGATTGTAATCGGCTGGGGACTCGGGCAGTGAAATTTACCATCTTCGTTGCATGCACAACTTGAGGTGCAGCAAAAACGCACTATGGTCACGGTGGACTCGGAATAGCCAGTCAAGCTTGTAGCTAGTAGCAATGATCCCATGGTTGTCAGAGTCCATTGCGAAAGCACCAGTTGTTTTGCATAAAGACAGGGAAGTTGTCGCTGCATTGGAGTTACTATATCCATTATGCAGTGACTAGAACTTGATGATCTACGGATATATTCGTCGACGAAATGACAATTATGACTTTTCGGAAAGGCAAATTCAAACGTCGTTTTTCACCAGAACAGCCTGAGTGAGTGTCCGACTCCCTGGCGGAGCCTTGAGAGTGGGCCAACACATTCTAGTGACCGAAGGGGTGAAACAAGCAGCGAGCCTCCACGCTCACTGTGAGGGTGAGTATTCTGAGAAGATGCAAGTTGAAAGAGGGTTGTAAAGTGACTGAGAAAAACCTTCCAGTCAAGACGTTTGTCGGCCAGCGTCTTTAAGCAGGGCAAGATGCGAAGTACAACATACGGAAGGGCTGGTTTAACCAATACCCAGCTCTCGCCCTTAGACTCTTCTTGATTTTGCGATTGATCTGTTTCCACGCAACGGTTCCCCACAAAACCCAGAATGGCGGGATTCCTGGGTGGCTGCCAGACTGGGCACGAGCTCGAAGAGTATCACGATCATAGTGAACTTCATTGACGACACTCTTCTTCTGGACATCGGGAATATCGTTGCGCCCCGATTTCAACTGTTGGTTACCAAAACCGAGTTTACAAAGGCAATCTGGTCGCGTGTGAGCGGCCCGAGAGAAGGTGAGAAACAGGCAGGTAGCCTAGCGTGGTTTGTCTTGTTGGAAGAGCCGATTCCTGTCACCTCATATCAACCCAGCTGAGTCCGATGGGCCATCTTCAAGCCCACTTTGAAACAGTTATACCACCTTACTCAGGATGCGGGTGGTTGAACCAGACCCGGAGTGTATGCCACTGAGTTTGTTTCGGGGCTGGCAACAGATATTCCTTGCTAAACGGAAGTTCATGCCAGCATTCTTCAGAAGGCCGAACTCACGGCATTCTGAACGCACTGCCCTACTTCCAAGCCATGCTATCACCGCACTATCGATCACCTCGCAATTTGTAACACGACGAAATTGGCGACGAAAGCCAAGATTGTAACGGGGTTAACTTGAACAGGATCTTGTGACTCTTCACACATGGCACGTCCTCTTTACCCTCACCAGTGTACTCCCCGTTTCTGGGTCATTATCATCTCGCGAAGAGTAGTGATGGCTCTTGATCGTAACATCCTTATGTCATGGGCTCGGAAAACTTGCATAGAAGTCCGACAAGCGCGAAGATGAATTTCAAGTCGGTCCGAAGACTCTTGCATCCAACTACGAGGGCCACGAGATCTTCCCAGATGTAATGTCTCGTCGATGCATTATCCAAAGGTCTTCGGGACGGACAACATTTGATTCTCGAGTTTTGTCCAATATATTAGTGAAATGGTGAATAGACCATGAAGCAAGCCATCCTACGATTGAATGTAGGATCTGTATCAAATTGTCATCTCAACTTGCTCGATGGGCCGTGTGGTTTGCAGGGTAGCAGATTGGTAGGAAGGTTTGCATCGACAGCGCCTTTGAATCATGGTCAATAGCTGTGCGAATACATGCTAAAAAAAAAAAAAACAGATAAATAGGACTTACGCCATCACTCATCATAGCATCTCCTGTATGCAAACCATCCGCCCCACGGTCGCGAAAAGCATGGAAGACAGGAGGTATAATCGACCATGGTGCTTGCGTAGGATCAACAGCCACTGGAGCATGGCCAGTGGCAATCATTGACTGCTGATAGCATTCCGATCTCATTTCCTAACGCCCATGCAAAGGCATAAGCATATATGGGCACAACGGCTGTCATGATTCAGGCACACCTCAAAGCTATTACTCGCGAACGCGGGATGTGCAGTGATGCTCTGGAACATTACTCCCGAGCTGAGAGGTGACCCGTGTTCACGGTAGCGAGCTACACGCTTCGACCCAGCAATAGGTCTACCGGAGGGTCCAATGGGGTATTTGCTGGGATGAGACATTATGTCCTTGTCGTCGTCCAGATACCCATAATCTGAAACTTGGTATTTGACATTCTCGGTCGTGTAAATAGTGCGTGGCCTCTCACGCCGTGGACGAAAACGGATGGTGAGCCCCTTACTAGTGGAGGCTTGAGCACGACAACTGGGATCACTCATTGAAAAATGGGTATGACTGGGGGCTGAGAAAGAGTGGCTTATTGATCGATGGATGGTCCGATATATAAGAAAGGTGGCAGTGATGGTCCGGTGGCAAAGCTGTGGGGCCATTGATGCCTTGGAGTGTTCATTCCCTTTTGTACCAGGATGCCCATAACATGTTAAACTGGCCGTGAGCGTATCTCCAAGAGCAGTGATAAACCGAGAACAAAGAGATCTAAAAAACGCATAGATCATATGACTTGGGTCATGCTGGGCTTCATTTGCAGAAGTCAATGGAGTTTATTTGGATTTTGTGGCAACCCAAAACTCTGCTTTATATGTCCAACGCATCATAGCGTTGACGTCGTTGGTGTACTCACACTCAATTGTCTTCCTTGCCGTGACTTCATCACCCGACAGGGGGCTATCATCTTGAAAGATGAAACCAAGCTCCTCTGCGGCGAGAAGTACCTCGTCCAGACTAAGCTCGAGCTTCGCTGGCCCGCCGGAAGTCCAGAGCAGAGGGCCCAGGTTTATCCACGTTCCACCTGGGCGAAGGAGATTGTGGATTTGTTCCATGGTTGCAAAGACGTTGAGAGATGTGTCGATAAAAAAGAGGGTCACGATATAATCGTACCCCAGTAGTCTTCTGTCCAAAGCACCGGATTTTAACCAGAATGAAGTGTTGATCGGCTGATCGATGGACGGTACAGACAAGGATAAGAAGTCGGTTTCGGAGAGATGGAAATTTGGGGTAATCCGGGGAACGGCATCAGGAAAAGGGACTGCGCGGAATAAAGCGTCGTTGCTCCGTTGATGCGAGAACCAGTGGGCATAGGGGCGCAGAATATGTTCATTCTTTCCTGGCGTTGTTTCTGGAGACAAAAGGAACCGAAAGGCAAGATTCATAAAGAACGAAAGTTCGTTCGCGGTCGTGTCAAAACCTTGTCGAGGGTGAGAGGCGCACATGGCACAGATGACAGACATACCCAGTTGAGAGATCTCCCATGCCAATCTGCCTAACCCAGATCCGGGCACAAGAACTTTCTGGCCCTTCCGCTTTGTGTGATCCACCCGTCGAAGCACATCTAAGATCGGGTTGAAGATCCGTCGACGTTCGTGCGCTCCCTCTTCGCTCCAATCACGTATGAAATGCTTCAGTGCCTCTCGGACTCGTCCCAGATCCCCACCGCTTCTAGGAATGGATTTGAGATTGAACTGTTTCGATGCTAGGTCGGCAATTCCGTCTGCGATAGTTGCATTCAGATCTGTCACGGTTTTCAGCTTGTCGAGCTTGGCTGGATATCCGATTTTATTGCCCAAACGTTTGTGAGCCCGCCCAAGTCCATTATACGACGCTTGTCTCTGGAATTGTTCGCGATTCGAGAGTCGACCGTATTGAGTATAAGATTGGTACGCGTTTTCTGGAGAAAAAGCTCCATAGGATGGAGATTTGCCACTGAGTGAGCGAAGATATGGCATATCATATAGATCCGCCCATGTCAGAGGAGCAGAGAGGCGATATCCCATCAAAAGGATTGCAAGGGGCAAGAAACAGGCAAGCAGAGCATCAAAGGCGACAATTGGCTCCAAACTATTGAGCATAGCGAGGATGAGTTCCAAATGAAAAAATGGCAGAGACCTTAAGCTTGTGAGCACAAGCAATGTTCAAGAGTAGTCTCCCCTAGACAGACTATAAAATTCGTGTCTTTCTGACGGAGAAGAGGGCAACAGCAACATGGTTCCTCCTTTCAACAAGGTCTTAACAAACCTCTGACATATTGTTGGAAGTCCCTTTACAATTTGCGTAACAGGTAGTCATTATAATAATGCTTTAAGCCTCAGAAGTATTCATCCAGAAGTTCAAATTGATTTTTTTTTTGACCACCAATTACATTTAAACAACTACATAGACCTTCAAAGAGAATCCATCAGACAAACACTCAGCTCGCTGGTAAGTCTCTCGGGTCACTTTGCAGTAAGCCCAATCATCAAACCAAACGTCCTCGAGACTCCGCTCAGGCAAAGCCATGTTCTCAGTATAACGAGTGAGTGTGGAAGTCATCGAGCGGATATGAAGGATGCGGCATTTGTAAAAATGCGAGACTCGGTCAGTTTCTATAAAATAGATCCTGATGAGTATGTTCTAAGGAAATCAAGAAGGAGGGGACGAGCTCTTTATACTTTCGTGGATGGTCCGTGCGTAGAGGCACGTGCTGATACCAGATCGGTCATCATTATCTACTAGTACTGGTAAGTAGTAGCGTAACAAAAGTCTTCCACGTTCCTATCGTGCTATCACGTTTTTGAAGTCGGTTCGGGTCTGTTTGGGCTTCCCAGGTACTCTTTAGCTCTGTGGATGATGTATCCAACATATGCAGTTTCTCCTCGACTAAGGAGTATTGCGAATTGCAAGCTATTACTGGCATACTACACAACCCAAGGAAGCAGCCAGAAAATTAACACAGTCCTACACATACCAAACGCCAATGTCTACCGATTCGGCGATCCGAATAACGCGCGTCCTGTGTTCCGCGATTTACAATGGACAGTAAACGACGGAGAATCCTGGGCAGTCGTAGGGTCTGGGTCTGGACAGAAGACGGCCCTGTTCCAAGTTAGTGAATACCAGTCCACCAGACGCCACAAAGCCGTATCATATATCTCATCTCTAGATGCTGCTTGGGCACCTTCGGGTATCCCCAGCACCTCCCCCACCAGATGGCATGTTCCCATTCCTCTCCCAGCCCACCTTTGGTCCGCCTCGGGATCCACTTGACTGTGTTTCAATTGTCTCCTTTGGCAACCGCCGCCGTACAGCTGGAGGCGCGTTCTACGATTATACGGCGCGGTACGGAGCTGTCCGTGAAGAAGATAAGATGACCCTCCGTCAGAGCATGTTTCCGGATACTCAGCTCCAAGAGTTCAACGTCAAATTGCAAAAAGAAAGTACCCCACTTTCGGAGAAGGACCAGGAAATCTTTGATCGTCTCGTTGAGAAACTGCAACTCGGCCCTTTGTTAGACTTGCCGCTTGTTGCGTTGAGCAATGGACAGACTCGTAGAGCTCGTATCACCAAGGCCATATTGTCGAAACCGGAGTTATTACTTTTGGATGAACCGCTGAGTATATCCCGACTCGTCTCATTCCCTGATGCCTGATGTTAAAGACACCCCATTTTCCAGCTGGCCTGGACGTGCAAAACCGGTCTACACTCTTAGAACTTCTTTATTCCCTGCATTCTACTCGAAATCCACGTGTAATAATTGGCTTGCGAACGCAGGATCCCCTCCCGGACTGGATAACCCACATCGCGTTTGTGAAGGGAGGCAAGGTAACGACAGGAACCAAGCAAGAGGTTTTATGTACTATAACCAGCGATGTTTTGGAAAGGTCGAAGACGTTAACTGGTAATACGTCGGTTCTCACTCCACCCAAAGGCAAACTTCTGGTAGAGATGAAAAATGTAAACGTGAAGTATGGCCCACGCACAGTAAGCCCCATTGCAGAATTTTTTCGTCCACGGTAATGGTATGATATCTACGTAAGGTACTCAAGGATATTAACTGGGAGGTCCGGCAAGGCGAACGATGGCACCTCCAAGGCACCAATGGTAATTCTCCCTTCCACTCCATAAACCCTGTCTTACGCTCTCCGCCAGGCTCCGGCAAAACCACTCTCCTTTCCCTGCTCACCGGCGACCACCCCCAATCATACACACAGCAACACTTACATCTGCACTCCCTCCCTCGGCGGCGCATCCCCACTCCGCACTTACACTCTCTCGTTGGATTACTCTCGCCCGAGCTGTTCGACGCCTTTCCACGTCGTGCAGGCACGAGCGTGTGGGAGGCTGTGGGCACAGGATTTGATGGTGGGTTTGTACCCCTCGGGAAGGACGGCGTTGGGATAGGCGTATTGCAGCCCTTGGACGACGCTAGCATTCGCTGGCGTGTGGAGCGATGCTGGGAGGTGCTCGACGCGCTTGGCCCGCAGGCCTGGACTACTCCCGGGACAGGAGTGGAAATGAGCACGGCAGAGTTCAAAAACAAGCGGTTTGTGGATCTAGCAGTTGGAGAGCAGAGGATGGTGTTGCTGATGCGGGCGTTGGTGGGCCGACCGCCGTTAGTGTTGCTGGACGAAGTTTGGAGCGGGATGGATGAGGGGATGGTTGGTGCTGCGAGGCGTTATTTGAGGGAAGGAGGTGGGGTGACGGAGGAGCAGGGGGTGGTGGTGATTACGCATTGGGAGGATGAGGTGCCATGGGGAGAGGAGGATGGCGTGAAGAGATTTACACTTGACGGTGGTATGGGGAGAGTTGTAGATATACGCTGACAAGTGGTAGAGGGACCTCAATATTCCTTGTGTATATCCCTGTTCTATTAGTGGTACACCCCGACAAACCAGACATAGTTACCGTACTTCATCGACACTATGTTGGTACAGGAGTAAATGTCACATGAATTTAGACTTGGGCAAACAGGATACTAGGTATATACATCTGGTATTTACAAGTATACAATGCAATGGCAAAGCTTTCAAAGAAGGTATATTCAATCGTTGTTGCTATTCGGAATGGTCGGTTTCAGGGCCTAGAAGGGAGAGAAAGCCGTATAGTGCATGTTCATGCTGCGTAAAAACCATCACCCATCACCTGTTCTCCGAATTAGTCAAGCCACTCTCGCTCCTTGGAGGCCCACCCGCGCTCCCTGAGTTGCTGCTCACACTGTTGGTCCTGTCACGTCCATAACTTACACCTTCAGAAAGACTAGTATCATCTTCTTGGCCATATTTCGCAGTGCCATGCCAATTGTTGCGGCCTCGACCACGACTAGTAACAGTTTGAAACCCATCATCCTCGGCGCTGGTGCTAGCATCGTCATTGCTTGAGCCACGGTTCCACCCGCCCCTGCCATTATTACGCCCATTACCTAGCAATAAAACTGTCAGACAAAAATACAGACCACGGTGAAGATAAAAAGTCTTGCCTCTACCTTTCGCATTACCACTGGTCTTCTTCTCTTGCTCCTTCTTTGCCCTCTCCTGCTCCTTCACAATCTTCGACCTCTCCTTGCATATCCCCTTCTTACAAATCAGCCCATGCACTGGACATTCCGGCGGGGAAGGCTTCAGTTTAACTTGCTCCTCCTCTGCAGCCCATAGATTTCCTTCATCATCTCCATCTGTAACAGTATTTGCGACTATGTATGTGGTCGGTAATTTATCGATTGTCTCCCATGGCTGCAGTGTCGTCAAGTTCAGGTCTTGGGACGATTCGGCTGCAGGGTCCTCTCCATATAGTGCGCGGTCTTGACTTGGTGAGGGCGAGATGGTGACAGTCTCATCGAATCGGAAAGCGAGAGACTTGATTGCTGCGTCATCCGAACTTGATTGGGATGTTGACCCGGATCCGGAGCTGGAGCCAGAGCTGCCAGATTCGGATGAATAGACAAGTGCGGATGGGATGGCGGCGCCGGAAGATGTGATACGAGGGCTAATGCCGAGACCGGGAGGGTAAAGTGGGGCTGGGTCTTGAGCTTGGGCTTGGGGGGGAGCGGTGACGGGAGTTGGGCGGGGCTTGAGAGAGGTAGGCTTGTTCTGGGTGACAGGTGTCATCCCTGGGGGTGGCTGATTAGATATTGATGGAGATTGGAGTGGAATAATGTAACTTACATGCGCTGGCAGGCAGCCTTGGAGCTACCAGACTAGCATCTTGTAAGTGAGCTGTAAAATATGTTTTCATTAGATGACATTCGGAGTTGGATGAAGAAGTTTACGTGGACTCTCCCGGACTGGGGGGACTTTGGGTACGGGAACTTGACCGTTGGTCTTCGGTTGAGCAGGGGGCGGCTGCTGTTGTCTGGCAGCCCAAGCACCTTTCAACGACACTGCAGTGTTCTTTGGAAGTGTCGCTTTGGTTGAGTGCTGCGTGTGCCACGCGGCAGATCCGACAACTAGCATACGACGTTATGTTGGGATAAACGAAAGGGACGCAACAAATAATGTACCGGGTGTTATATCACGTATAACAGTCAGAGGGGGAGGCTTAACCGCAACAGGCAGAGGGCGACATAGGGGTTTATTCGTCTTATCTTCTTGTGGTGTTCGGCACCAGGAGGTCTCTGGGTATGGGATCATGATAACGCTACAAATGACAAACAGTTGGTAGGACGTTATAGAGAAATGTACCAGTGAAAACGGTACGTACGAGTTGTCTGGGCTCCATTCTTTAAACCACGAACTCTCAACGTGAATCCGTTTCCATCCTACAAAGAGAGTGAGCAGGTGCCAACGATGAAGGAAGAAGAGTGTGCACGACGCGTACCATCCTTTTGAGCTTCTCGCCCAGTGGTATACAAGCTGTAGAATACCTGAGAGACTCTCCCCTTTTCTTCCTCACTCGGGTCCCTGAGAAATTTAGACCAGCTATGCTCGCCCAGCAAGAAGCCATCGCGAGGGTATTTTTTGTCAATCTCAAGAAGGACCATGCCACGCGCCTGTTAATTGATCATCGCCTAGTAATCAGGTACAGTGCAATGCAACAGAAATAAGATGAAAAAAACCTTGGGTTTGTAATGCAACGCGTGGAGTGGCGCAGTGCCGATGCAACCAGCGATCCAGCGGCTGAACGTCATGTAGTCATCAGGTATCTCCCAATTTGCATTCAGCGGGTAGGGCTGGTATATAGTAAAATACTTTTCATCCCCTGAAGTATCGGGGGATTTGGGACGCTTGACCATGGTGTAGTGAGGATGAAAGAGATTGAGGAGCTATTAATGATAGACTGCATTTATATGTAACGATCGCGATCTCCGCTCGAGTCCAACCGGATTCTCCGACTGATCAAACGCTAGTAGGTCCCTGTGGGTCGAGATACGTACTACTTGGTCAGTAACTTGGTGCTCCAGATACTAATATGATCATGAGAATAATGTTATAGGGCTCGATCACCTTCAAGCTGTCGTAAGATGGACTCCACGCTGGAACCACATTTTAGGGGTGTGTCGATGGTGATGTAACAAAGTTGTCAGAACTGCCATTGTGCCGTGTTCAAGCACCCCCAACTTGAACGCCCCTGCAAACACGCGGCGGATTCGACGCACGGTGGTTCTGGCCCGAATGTAGGACATACATTATTGATTGGGGCTTTCGCCGGCACCATCGTCCCAAGGGGTTTCCGCTTGGATGAAAACTATGTATCTGCGATGTCTCAGCGATGTGGAAACTGCCACCCGCCGGACCGAGCTACCGGCCCTCTACGAATTCAAGCGAATGCAAGTTTTCAAAAGTATAACTGCTTCAACCAGAAGCAGCATATACTATATATATACTTCACCATCCTCGAGTTCGAAATACACTCTTATGTGCTGACTCGGATGAGGAGAACCACTCTGTCGGCACTGCCCTGACAAGATGAGATTCGTTGATAAGCGCGATCACCGAAATGGGGAAGTCGCATCATCATGCACATGTGCGGCAATAGATCTATCGAACACTGATCCTGACTCGTGCTTCACTTTTGGATATGAGTCGAATGGGAGCAGGGAAAATACTATGACCTTCAGTCGTTGCTTGGACAATTGATGTTCATGGAACTGGCCATGTTGGTCGAGACGTCGACGGAGGATCGCTGAGTTGTTTGGTCATATTGACATGAATGATGTACCTGAACGACTAGTAATAATACGGGGCCGCCATCCATGATCCCTCACCCTTCCGTTACTTCCTCTCCTGCTATTTTCCTTGTCGAATATCTGTGCCAGACCAAGTCGAGATGGGTGTACATTTGGTGGAAGTTCGTAATTCACCCCAGACACCGTAACGTTTATTCACTTGCCGTTTTGATGTAGGTAACAACGACGGGACTCATCTATATCTGTTTGGGAGGTTTTGTGGTCATCGTACGTCCTTAAAAATCCTATCAGTCCATCTTTCCAATCAGGTCCATATATGCTGTTTAGTTCTCCATGTTCTCCCTATTGGTGAAAGAAATAGTGCTTAGTTTTCCAAGCTCATACATATCCATCTACTGATGATCTACGCAAAGCTCTATATCAACGAAGTCGTCCTTGGAACTGCGTTCGGCGTCCTCATAGGCCCACACGTTGCCAATATCTTCAACCCGCGTGCTTGGGGTCACGATACAAATGTCATCACCCTTGAGGTGATGCGTGTAGTTCTCGCAACAGGCCTATTCGCTATAGGCGTCGAACTTCCCCGTTCCTACATGGCGAAACATGCGAAAGGGCTCGCAGCTATGGTCATTCCTACCATGGCCATTGGTTGGCTTGTTGTTGCTGGTAAATATAGTTACGCTTAAGTGTCGTCTTGCCGAGGTCTGATCGACTTGCAGGCATTCTCCATGGCTTATTTCGACAATTGAATTTTATCTCCTGCCTTGCTATTGCGGCTTGCTTAACGCCAACTGATCCCATCATCTCTGCGGCCATAGTTGGTATGTCTTTTATGCCCCATAACGGTTATACCTTTCATCATCTGCCGATTAGGTGGGAAATACGCCAGGAAACACGTTCCTTTGAACCTGCGACGAATTCTGTCCGCAGAATCGGCTGCTAACGATGGATTGGCATTCCCTTTTCTGACGGTTGCGTTGTATCTCACACTCGATTCCTCATGGCGTTTAGGAGTTATGCATTGGGTCTTGATTGGCTGGTTATGTGCGTTTGTTTTATGTCCCTTGACGGACGAGCTCCTTCATCATGTTAAACTTTGTTCAGATCAGGTCGTTCTTGGCACTATCCTCGGTGCTATATTAGGTTTGTATCTCTGCTCTGCTCTGTTCACCATCTAACCCGCTTCCAGGTCTCATGTTCTCGCACCTCATGAAATTCTCCCATAAACGTGGATTTATCGACAGAGAGTCCTACGTAGCTCAATACCTTGCTCTTGCTATCTTTACCACTGGTGTAGTGCGCACCATCGGTAGCGACGATCTTTTAGCTGCTTTTGCCGCAGGTCGGTTTGTTTATCAAGCTCACTTTGATATTAATCCTTGTCCCAATAACAGGCTGTGCCATCTCCTGGGATGGTGATTTCAACGAGCACACTGAAGATGAAGTATTCTCCTCCGTAATCGATCTCCTCCTGAACTGCGCGTGTTTCGTGTACATAGGCGCCTGGCTCCCGTTCAATTCGTTCAACAGCCCCGAGCTCGGTATCACTCCCTGGCGTCTCATCGTGCTTTTTGTTGCCATCCTTTTAGTACGACGCATTCCCTCAATCATGATATTGTATCGGTGGATCCCAGAGATTGAGACCTGGCGGGAGGCAGTGTTTTCTGGCCATTTTGGTCAGTTTTGATGTATTGTATCCTGGATGGCTGTTGCTAATTGGTAATGCTTTATGACAGGTCCTGTCCGTTAATTTGTTGTGACACTACTTCGGAGTTTTTATCTTAACTTACCTTCTTTCAGATGGGCGTTGGTGCTATCTTCATTTCCTCTCTGGCGTTATCCAAGCTACCGACTCCTCATAAGCCACCTGCGGACCAAGCCGAGTTATTAGCCACAGTTTTGCAACCTATCATCTCTTTCGTCGTTCTCGGCTCCATAATCATTCGTAAGCATGAACTATCTCTCAAGTTCATACCTTAAATCAAGTTTTACTCTAGATGGCTTATCTATTCCATTCTTCTCTTTCGGTAAACGCGTCCACTCGCGAACCGTCTCAATCACCCAAACCTGGACTGTGCGCTCAGCAGGTCAAGAGCCCGACTGGATTACCAGCGTCCGCCGTATCCCTTCGCCGGGGTCGCTCGTGTCCAGTCCCACCTCAACTTCTAATCCGGCTTCAGCTTCATCTCCTTTTGAGGGGCCTCCATCCCCACATATCACCATCGATGTATCCACCGTAGAGAGTGCAACAGTTGTTGTGGAACGTGCTTTGCCGAGTAGCTCGGCTTCGCCGTCGTTCACCGATATTCCTGCTATCGGCGAGGCTCTGGTTCAGCAAAGGACTGTCCGCTTCCCCACTGACCTCCCATCACTATTCTCCCGTCTACCGGCGTCCACGGAAATGTCCGGTAATGCAGCTCCAGGTGATGATGGCGAAGAGATGGTTCAATCGAGGACTGTGCATTTCCCTCCGTCCCCAGTGCCTTCCCAAATCCATGAGGAAGATAGAGATGCCAGTTTTGTTCAGTCGAAGTTGGTACATACTCCGGGTGAACAATAACATTTGCTTTGTGGGGGGTTCGAGCGGAGGGGAGTAGCGGTAGTCCCGTGGCGCTCGCGAGCCTTCTGGAATATAGGTATGGGAAGTAAGAGCCTGAGGGGTTGTATGTGTATCCTTCGTACCGATTTTGTTCGAATGCTACTTTAGCCTCGCAGGCCCGTCTTGTACTTAGTATAGAGTGGAGTGAGTGCAACAGCACATGACCGTTCCGCCCACGTGCGATCTATCGATCATGCCAGTGACAGTGGAAATTTCGGTCATTACATTGTTTAACTTGAAATGACCGAGAACGTCCTCCTCAAATCCGGTATTGTACCTTCCCAATAGCCTGAGTTTGGTTGCCTTGACTCCGTTCTCGGACTACTATACTACTAAGTACAAACTAACTTGAAGGGTGGTCTCTCAAGATCAGAATCCTTGCCCCAGTTCGTATGTACCAAATGAATTCCAGTCGTCCGAAAGCTTATTTCACGACCCAAGGATCCTGAACCTGAGAACCAGCTAGAAAAGTTGCCGACAAGTGCCCGACCGCGCGACTTCGAATCGGGCACATAGCTTAACCTGAATGGACGATTGACTCGATGGCAGCTAACTCCTTCCGAGTCCCTGTCCGAATATATCTGAGTAGTAAGGCAAGCCATTGATGATACGCACTCTCTTGCAAGTTTAACCTCATGTTCAAGAGGCCCAGCTTCGAAGAGCATCCAACCCGATCGAAGCCCCCGCGCCAAACGCACTCGGCTTAAACGTAAGTAGATTCAAGTTCCATCTCTGATGTTCTAATATTCATAGTTGTACAAGTTAAACGGTGAGTGGCGGGCAGATAGCATGTGGGTAATCATATATACGAAGTCAGACAAGAGACTCGAGATTTAAAATCACAGGCCTGTCTGCATTCTCCTGCATTGTAACTGTACGCTTTGAAAGTGAAGCTTTCACGGAACGAGGATCCTGAAAAACGAGTAAGCAATAACCTGAACCCACAGATTCGTTCATCCCACCTCGAAAACTTCGCTCAGTTCCTCCCTTCAGGTTGTCTAACGTCAATCACAATTCTTTATTAGGGGGAGAAAAACTCACAAAGTGCGACCTTTAGTCTCAACTGCCAAGTTCCATATTATAATAAAGCAGTTAATAGATACCCCAATGGATACCACCAAATACTGCACAACATTGGGAGAAAGTGAACATGGACAGACGACCATCTTACCTTCCATTGGATTTTGCTGAGGGCAATGGGACCGGCGTAGGTATCCACAAGGGACCCAGAAACTCCTGCCAAGATGTAACTGACATCGGATGAGTGTGGTTCAGAATACGTAAAACAACAACTTACAGAGCAATTCCCTTTGCGCTGTAGTGTCAAATAAAAGTGGTGCTGAGTCGTCAAACAGAATTAGGTATTAGTTTGAATCACCGAGTGTTGTATTCCAAGCATTCAGCAGGATACAGGACTTGCAGAGGAGTGTACGTCAGACTGCCCACAAAGCCTTGCACTACTGTAAATCACCGACATCAACATTAGCTATCTCACGAATTTGAGCATCAGACTAACAGAGAAAGGCGATGGCGGCTTTCGAACCCTGAGGGTTGGCGCCAACCGTACCCCACTTGGCGACACATCCTTTGAAAGAGAAAGTGCTGAGCATGGCGTATACAAATTTCGATGTGAACGGCACCTGTTACTATGGCTAACACTCCGGTGGAGGCAGCCAGTCCCCACAACCACAATGTACGCCGCCCAACTGGCAGGAGATTTAGCACGCACTTTCAGTATTATTGTAAGGCATGGATGAATCTATTACCTTTGTCGACGCATGAAGTTCCAACCAAGGCCCCTGCTATAGCGATGATGATACTCGCGAAGCTGATAAGCTTACGTTCTTGAATCGTGGCGCCTATATTAGAAAACAATATCGAAAGGAAGTATCTAAGCGGAAGTCAGCATTGATGGAACACCAGCATCCATCAACGAATCAAACGACTAAATAGCAACCCACCCAGGGACACTGCTGGACCTTTGCTGATGAAGCTCATGATATCAATGGTATATTCATATAACCAAGAATAACAAACCCCCAAAAAGCCCATCAGCATCACTAACGTACTTCTCTTGGTCGCACTGGGTGTGTTGAATAATTCTGAGTAATCCCACCTTCCCGAACGATAAATATGACAATTATTTTATTGAGAAATCCGTGGCAAACGCACCACCGTTTATCCGAAGCATTAACTCTGATTGCTCGATCGAATTCCCTCCACTCAAGGAGGACCAACAGTGCCTTTTCGTCTTCATTTCCGTGGTATTTAGTGAGTATATGACGAGCTTCTGCCTTGCGACCGACCGATAGTAGCCATCGCGGTGACTATACGCAGCCAAGAGTCAAGAGAGATAGCAGCAGATCTCATTGAATAACATACTTCTGGAAGAAAGAACACGAGCATAGCGAGGATGGCTGCTGGAACGATTTGTATCGCCAGTGGGGCTCTCCAAGATGCCGAGCTATTGAAGCCGCCAGTTGCGTCCGTAATTACCACTATCACATAGATATCCTGTTCAAATCGACAAACGAAATAGTCTGGGGTAAAACTCACCGCACAAAATTGTTCCCAAGAGATAGAAAGCTGCATGAAGTGAACACTTAGGAAGTATGAAGTTCAGTTGTAAACTTTGCCAACACACTGTTGTATCTGTACGATTCCCGACGTATCAGCGAAATGTAAATCAAGTTGAAGGTAACCGCTCCTACAATCCTGTTAGCCTTCCACGCCACTGTTTCATTTTTTTACTATGTGAACCTAACGTAGAGGTAATGCAGAAAGAAATTGCAGACGAACCTGCGGAGGAGACAGCTCCACGACATAGATGGGTGCAGCCGTTATTGTGACTGTGACACCAAGACCAAGGACAAATCTTCCACCAAGAAGATAGTGCGTGTTCTGGGCAAACGTATTAACAATGGCACCTAAGTGTGGTGTGAATGTAGCTTTATATCTTCCGACCACAAGAGATGGTGTTACCAATAACGATTATTATACTTCCCATGAACTGTGAAAATATGTTTAGTATGAGATGAAATTCTCGTCAAGCCCAGATGATTGACACACCATTCCGCCACGACGTCCGAATTGGTCCGTCATTGGGCCTGCCACTGCTACCCCTGCGATACTGCCTGTAGTGCCAAGATATAATAAATTACGCAAGGAATTCGCAAAGGCTGACCGATGGTGTGCTGCAGCTTATTGGAGTGGTTTAATCTTTATGTCAAAAACTGAGACTTACCATTCCGAATATTAGCGCTGTTATCGTACCTATCCCACCAGCAGCACCCTCAGCATCAATGTGGAAGTACTCTTGGTACGGTCTATTGAAGCCGAGTCGAATGTAAAGAAGGAAATCACAATATATGCACCTACTTCATCACATTGATAGTTCCCATAACTTCGACCGAAGCAAATGTAGGACACTGTCGACGGTTCAAATTAATAGGACTCACCTGACCCATCGAATCCATATGACAAGCTGCCCATACATGGGACCAGAAGTATTAAATAAAGCTGCAGTGACCTGAGACTCGTTGGACGAAGCTGGGGGCTAGTAGATAAAGCTAGGGCGTAATCTGCATTGGCGACCTCGATAACTTTGGTTTTACGAGGAACTTGAGGAACATAGTCACTTCGAGGCG
This sequence comes from Tricholoma flavovirens, assembly GCA_003313805.1. Classification (NCBI taxonomy): domain Eukaryota; kingdom Fungi; phylum Basidiomycota; class Agaricomycetes; order Agaricales; family Tricholomataceae; genus Tricholoma; species Tricholoma flavovirens. The sequence continues at coordinate 36,722 of QLOK01005334.1, forward strand.
AGGAGTTCAGTTTTTCTTCAAGTTCTTCGACTTCCAGATCCTTGAGCTCTATTCGTTCCACAGACATTAGGAATACTTCCTGCAGCCGCGATAAGTAGTCATAGCAGTTAGGCCCGGCCCTCTTATATTGTAAATGGCCCCATTGATCCAATACGTATTCCGATGAGACGGGCTTCAGGATCACTTCGGAAAACATGCCAGTGGTAGTAGAACTGGACTATAGGGGATTCTTTCAGAAGCGGTAGCCGCGTGTTCACCGATTCATTCTCGTCATAGGAGTACCACTACCATCGATACAGATTCCGCCAACCACATATCACATGAAATTGAAACCGGTCGCAAGCAGGGGGGATATGATCAAGCTTCTCAACCTTCAGGTGAAGAGTCCATCCTGGGTAAAAATCTTGTACTCATTAATAAGCAAGCACATGAGTATATTGGCGATGTTGACTGAGGGCAACTGAAGTCGTGGGGTTCCAGAAAGTCAAACTTGAAGACTGCGAGGGCCAAACTTCAAGAAGCATAAAAATAGCTTGATACATAAGCGCGTTGGAGTAGTTTGTAGGCGTCCGGGTCGGAGGTGAACTTGAAAACCTGATGAAAACTACGCTAAATCCCTGAGATTGTCACGATTTTTAGCCCCACAAGTCTGGTATCCATCCGCACCAGCATTGCGGCCTATTTGGGATTTTTCAAAATTTGGCCAATTTTTGATATTATCCGGGGACTGGGGAGAGATTTCAGGGGTCCTGCGACAATCCGGATGATCGTCGTAAAGGCGGTTTCCAAGGGTAGCACGCAGCAGAGGTGTACAAGAGGCGCCAGATCTTCTGATCACGAACGTACAACTTCTCCCACGGATGGGGGTACCGCCACACGGCTCTGACGGCAAATGAGTCGGAGAGCAATTCGCCATCAATCCGAAACCTTCGTCCTCTCACTGGCAGTCAGTCCGAACACATCGTCTCAGCCAGACACGTCCACTCCCTCGATAACTTCAGCATGTGTTGGAATGTGGATGTGCAGCCGGCATCGGTATAGCAGTGCCCGACAACATTAGTCACTTATACAGCATCAGGAAAATCACACATTATTTTTCTAGCTTTATAAAGCTAGCCTAAAGCCAGAAAAGCCGAAAAGTCAAAAGCTACATAGCTTGGGTATGTTTTTAGAAAAGTTACGAGATATGAAGTTCAGAAAGTTGATAAAGTAGCATAAAATACGGAAAGTGTTGTAAAGTCATCAAAAAAAATAAAGCGCGCAATCCAACTCAGAAGGGTTGTTCACGGTAGCCATTTTCTGGCCATTTTCGGCTCATTTTTGAAAAATGGAGTACACCCCCCCATTTTGCAAAGATGGCCATTTTTGCTTTCATTTTCAAGTCATTTTCATGTTCCATTTTTCTTTGTTATTTCAAACTCCACTCTGACCCCTAATCCCTAGTGACCACCATCAACGATGAGGCCCTCTCCCTCACATCTCTACCACTCTCTACCACCACCATAACTCTGTCACCACCAGCTGTCACCACTCCCACGCCCACTCCCATGTTCACTAATGCCACCAACTGCCACAAACCAACCACATCAGGCCCAAATGATGACAGGTAATGTTTTTTTTTTGTCGAGTTGTTTTCTTTTATTTTCAACTAACTAAACTTTTTTCTAGGTTATTTACCATGAGATGGCACCAAGATGGCACACCCACAACAATGCCACCACTATGAGCACCTGCTTGTGGGGTGGATGATGGATCAGGACAAAAACAAAATAGGGCAATGTCCAACAACAGGGGCAATGGGGCAGGGACAAGGCATGGTGAGGCAAAGATGATGATGGCCACCATCACCCCACTGCTGTGAGCAGCTGTTCACAGGGTGGAAACAGCTGGCACCCTGAAGATGGGGAGCAGGCAACAATGAAAAAGAGGGGGAGCCACAATGACAAGGATGGAACAGAGAATACAGTGACAACCACACAACCAAAATGGCAGCAGCGAACAATGAGCATAGGACAAGAACAGAAGGCACAGGCGATGGATATGGTGCTGTACAATGAGGAACACAAAAATGGGCCCAAGAGATGTCATTGACATCTCTTGGGCCATAGGTAAGTTTTTTTCATTTCATTTCATTTTTTGTTACTAACAAAGTTTCTAGATATTAACTGTTGATGATGATGACAACTACCTGGCCCAGTGGAGAACAGGGAAGGGAACTGGGAGACCTGTGGAGGGGAGACCTGTCAGGTAAGCACTAGCCAACCCCTCTTGGTGCCACCTACTGATAGATGACACCTACCCCTGATGCGAAACATCAACCCAGCACCTGCTTCCAGCCCTATGAGAAACTGCTTGTAGGGTGGATCATGGGTGCAGTGCACAGAGATGACGAGGATGAGACCATGGCCCAGCACCTGCCTCCCACCACTGTGAGCCCTTGCTCACAGGGTGGAATGGGTGCTAACAGGCCTGTCATCATCTCCTCAATGATGACAAGCAAGAAGGGGGACAGGGAGGGGAGGAGACAGACAAGGGGGAGACAATGATGCCCATGGCACTGGACCCCTCTGCTATGAGCAACTGCTCATAGGGAGGAAGGCTGGTGCATACGGGTGATGACAGGGAGAGGGGGACCAACAAGGGTCGATGATGATGACAGCACCCCCCACCACTGCTGTGAGCCACTGCTCGCAGGGTGGATATGGGGTGCTGCGGCACGACACAATGGGAGGAGCCACCAAGACATGGTAAGGAGGGCCATGACAGGGTGCCACCTGCCATCCTGTATGTGGCTGTTTATTTCATCCATAGTTATTTTTGTCATAGTACAAAGGGGTATATAGCATAATATAAAATATATATATTTCCTACACACTATAAGTTTGAAGACTATGAGGAGATACTACCACTTTTAGTGACCAGCCCATGAAAATAATTTTACTAAGTTGTTTGAGGGGGAGTTTGAATATGCTGAGCACTTGCCAGCACTGCCAAGGACCATGTAAAATGCATTTTTGCATCATTTTTGTTATTTTGCTTTCCAGGGTGTTCACAGTAGCCATTTTTCATGTCATTTTTTGTTTCATTTTTCTGATCATTCTGATCATTCTTCTGCCAAACATGTGAAAATGAGCCAAAAATGAAGCCAAAAATGGCTACTGTGAACAACCCTAGAGTCTGAGTTGCATTAAGAAAAAGGTCATGATGATCCTGTAACACTTCCTCTTCCTAATCCTTCACTGGGCTGCTGCTGAAATTAAGATCTCCACAGCTGATTTCAACTAACAAGAGATCAGCAGTGGTACTCTTGTGAGCCTTCAGAGTCTTTGGAAAAAGGCCACACTTGGCATAAAAGTTATCCCAGTGGCTGAACTTGTTGATGCTTTGTAGATATTCCTGGAACAGAGCATTGTACTCATGATTGAATGTGCTTGGTTTGACTAATTTGCTGGTGTCAAAAGCATGGGCAGCTTGTTCCAGCTGGGATTGGAAGACAGAAGGTGAATCAATGGATAATCAGCAGTATGACCATACTAGTATCACTTACAGCAATGAGGATGAGAGCCATGAGCCCCTTGGGTCAGCTATAGTCAATCAAAGACTCACGAGAATTCTTGAGGTACAGCACTGTGAGGTTGATGATGAAATCAGTCATGAATAAGCCCTTGGGTTTCTTCATTGGTGGTAAGTCAGAACTGGGACATGTAATAAACAAGTTTTCGTACTTTGTAATTGGGGTGACTCTTGATGATTGAATAGCCAGGAGGGCATGGCTCGCTGTACACTAATTTGCCGAGACAGACTTTGATGATGTGACTGATCCAAGTAGTGACTTCACCCTTTGTCATCTTTGAGATGAAAGTTTCAAT
>QLOK01005347.1:6065-18223 GCA_003313805.1 Tricholoma flavovirens
CGATATCTGCCACTAATTGATGCTCCTTCTCAATCTGCAGTTGCTTGTCAAGTTCATCAAAAGCTTCATCAAGTTCATCGAGTGTGACATCTTCTGGCTGAGCAAAAATATCATCATTGTCATTATCTTCGGGGGTCATCAACGAGAATGGCGGCGTCCACGTAAAACTTGTTTCGAGGTCATTCACAAGATTGGGATTGATACCAGTTTCGTCTCGTATATGCATATGAGCATGCCGTCGATGAACAGGTTTGCCTGCAGCACAATCCTTTTGATAAAGCTGTCGAGCATAGTTTGCACGGAGTTTCCCCAGTGTTTTGAATGTCGAGACTGATAGGTTACATCGCTTGCGCAACTGAGTATTTCCGAGTGCAGAAAACAGGCGTTCAACTTCTCCTGTGTGTGGGATGATTGATAAGATGGTTATTGTGAGCGCTTTTAATGGATTCTTCTCTGCAGTTGTTGGAAGATTCTCCCACCAGTCCAGCCCATTCCTACTTCCACCCACAAATGGACCCTTGCACTGATAGTACTGCTGCAAATCCTCTCCAAGACATGTTGCCCATTCCTTCATCCACTTCCATTGTTTCGCAATACCAAAAGCTGTCTCTGCCATGAGTTTGAATGACTGACCATTTGCTGCCTGAGAAATTGCGAGTTTTCGACAGAGAGGGTGAAGAAAGAGGGCGAGAGAGTGAATGTTGGTATCCATGGAATGAAATCTTCGATTAAACACTGATCACGCATGCATCATGAATCCCACATCATCATCGGGTTCGCTGGGAATGCGAATCATTGCTTGGGCACAGCGGATGAGTTCCAACATGCAATCAGCAAGTGAAGCATCTCGGGCTTCGACATTTCCGATCACATCAACAAGTGGCTTAATCACCCTTGTCAGTTGTTTAAGACGAGGCCAAAATATTTTATCACAAAGCACTGTTGTGACAACATCAGGCGCTACAGGTGACAACCCATTTGTCTTCTTTTGGGCATCCGGATGAAGGCAGATATGTGAGAGTGGTATCCTTCAAGTTAGATGAGCAAGATGAGCATACATTCATGAGTTGTCACATACTGATTCCCTATAACACTCTGGCATTGCAAGGAGAGGGCATAGAACCTTGTCTCGCAGTTTTTCTTCAAGGTATGATTGATCTTATGCTTCTTCGCTTCTTCCTTTAATTGTCCTCCCCAGTAATGAGAGCCATTGAAGAGGGTTACGATGCGTGTTGACTTGGTGACGATCTTTTTCATAGCAGGATAGCTACATATTTCACCAATCAATGTGTTGAGCTGATGGAGGAAACATGCAAATGTCTGTTGAAAACCCAAGTACTATTAGCAAGCTTGACAGTTTGGTACGTGATCCAACACCGCACCAGAACCCAAAAATACTTTTCTTGAAATTTGTTTCGGAATGACTGCATAACTGAAGGATTGTCCATCATCACTGCAATGATGTTACACCCCTCCTCAAGCTCCATAGTCTTCAATCCATCTGCAGCCGCCTTCAAGATGTTTTCAGCAGTTGCACAGTTACCAGTCATATCAGTCAAGCTTAGGACAGATGGATATTGGCCAACTTCTGCAGCAACTGAGCCATAAAGACTTCATCTCAAAATATCCTCCCAACCATCAATTAACAAAGTAAGCCTTTTCCTATCCTTCATGTATACGATCTCCTCCAATTCCACTCTTGCAGCTTCAGCATCCATAATTGAATGTGACAGCACATATCAGCTCGGCGCTTCGTAAAGTGGCTGGAGCTCATTGAGGAAATCAAGGAAAAACCAATTCTCAGATACAGAGAATGCCACATTGGCGTGAACAATAAAGCTTTAATTGGCCATGGTGAGTGTAAGCTTCATGAATACACAACTTAATCAACTCACCGAAACAATTTAACATCAGCCCGAGCTTTCTGTGCTTCTGAAAGCAGATAATCCACCATCCCTGCTAATGTTCCCGACTTCCGCTTCTTTACAGGGACCAGAGCTGTCATCGCGTCAACAATTGACATCACATCACTCCCCATTTCAGCAGGTGTCATTGTGTGAGATGCCCGAAACAAAAATAGTGTCGCTTGCCTTTTTTCCTGCCAAATAGATCAAGGCTTGCTTGCATACTTCAGCAGGAACATTGGGACATTGTTTAGGATCTGCAAGATGTTTGATATGTTTGTTGTCTCAGTTTTGCAGGCGGTTGCTGTCACCGGGACAATGATTACATTGCAGCCAGTAGTGGTTGGATTTATCGTTTTTCTTCTCAATGATTGTGAAGTTTGAGGAGACTATTGCTGGGTGTTTTCTGCTGCCAGCCATTACAATGGAAACGAAGTGGTTACAAATATTTCTAACTGACATTGTATGATATATTGTACGTTTTTTTCAGGCACATATTAGTTCTGCCAGGTTCTGCCCAAGACCCCTGGGCAGCTGCCTGGCAATTGCCAGGCAGTGGCAGAACTCAGCAGAATGGCAGGGTTCTGCCAACAACACTAGCTGTGGTTGTTGTATGCATGTCGTTCACAAGCAATGATGAGAGATAAGATCTGTGATCAAAGAATCAGCGACTCAATGCAAGGGAGAAACTTACCTTCAGTTTGGGCTAATCGACAGGTGAATCTACTTTCCCTTCCACACCAGTTACAACTGGTCCAGCAACCATTAGGCAACCATGACAGACCAGTCTATACCGGTCCAGTCTGCGGTTGCATCTAACTTTGGAAATACATGAACTGGTCTGGTTCATGGTTGCACCCTGAGGTGGGCAAAAACTGGACCGGACCAGACTTTCAAACACTACTCCTCATACACCACTGCCCAAGTTGCCCTAGTGCTCTTCAATGAATGGTACTGTGAAAATGGTCTCATGTTACACCTTGTCTCTGACAGAGATGCACACTTCACCACCAACCTCTGGACTGCACTCCACAAGCTCACTGGCATCAAACAAAAAATGTTGACATCCTATCACCCTGAAACTGATGGCAGCAGTGAATGGACAAATAAAACTGTGAACCAAACCATTCAGTACCATGTTGACAACAACCAGAAGCACTGGCTAGCCAAACTCCCCCATGTATCATGAACACCATGAATGCATCCACTGGCTTCTCTGGTTTTCAACTCAAAACTGGCTGATCTCCATGCATCATTCCCCCCATTCTGCCCCTCAATGAGAATGCGACCACCAAGCAGATCACTGCACACAACATCATTACATGCATCCACCTAGATGTCCAAGAGGCACAGGACAACCTACTTGTGGCCAAAGTCTGCCAGGCATATCACGCCAATGAACACCAGGCACCAGAGGATGTCTACAAGGTTGGTGACCTCATCATGCTCTCCACTGAAAATTGCCACTGCAATTACAAACACAAAGGCAAAACACGAGTCACCAAATTCATGCTGTGACATGATGGCCCCTACATGGTCACACACACCTTCCCTGAATGCTCAGAATACACCCTCAAACTTCCCAACAACCCCTACACCTTCCCTGGCTTCCATGCACACCTCCTAAAATGAATTGTCCCCAATGACCCACTCCTCGGCCCAGACCAGGAGCTTGCCCAACCAAGGCCAATTGTCACTGAAGATGGCACAGAGGAGTGGTACATCAACAAAATTGTTGATGCATGCTGATGTGGCAGGGGTGTACAATACCTTGTCTGTTATGAAGGATATGGGAAGGAACACAATGAGTGGCACCCTGGCTCAGAAATGGCTGATACAGATGCCCTTGACTGGTGGGAAGATGTAAATGGGACAGAGGTCTGAGACCCACACAATTTTTTCAAGTGGGGAGGAGTGTAAGTCTGCCCCAACACAGACTCACAACATCTACCAACACTGAGACTTGCATACCCTCGCCGATACTTGCCTGTGGTCACCCACCATCATAACACATCACTGATGCCCTCACCTGTGGTTGCCTGCACTCACACATATCTATACAACAACACTCACCCATTTCTCAACAACAACACATAAAATATAGGTGCCACAAACCTTTCTGATACCTACCTGTGCCTGCCTGCAGTCACACAGTCATGTGACCTCCCTCAACACTTACCACTGATGATGATGACAACTCCACACCTTTGCATGCATGCACATCAGTTCCAATATTTCACCACTGATGTGGTGCCTACTTATTCAGTAACTACACTTGATGCAGCCTCTTGCTGACAGGCCATCTTTTCTGATATATTATGTACATATTATTTTTCCTAACCTTCGTTCACACTTCTGTGCAATGAAGGTATAGTAGTTTATCATCCCCCCATTTATTGTAGCTTATGGTTCCCACTTCCATGCAATGAAGATAACTTGATCCTGTCTTTCCAGTCCACCTTAAGTCTAGTGTAGGTTGCCAAACCCAACATCCTTCCACTGTGCAGTGGGTCAATGAATCTTCACACCCTCCTGCTTATGTGTGTTGAATTTGAAGATAAGTTCATCCCTTTCTTCATTTGTGAGAGCTTCATATTCTTCTTGATATTCCACTTGAAGTGCTCGTAATATGGTGGGGTTTCCTTCTGTAACACTGCTTAGTATAGTGCTGTCAACTGATGAGCTGTTGGTAGGAATAGAAACCTTTATTCAGCTTGGCTGCTTTGAGACTCTTAAATGCATTGAATGGGTTTGTCTGGCTGTGGTGAGTCACCATCTGTGCCCCACCTTGAAAAAGATATCAAGGAAGTAACATGGCTTCTTGTCAAAACACTTCCCTAGATAATCTGCCTTTGCGAGGGTATATTGATACCATTCAGCAACAGCATCATCAATTTCCCACTGAGTCTCCTGATGGACTGCAATCTTTTCCCTGTATTGGTGACTGGGGACTGGTGGTGCCTTCTGGCCTGGTGCATGTCTCCATTGAGGGGCAATCACAATTTTTATTGTTGAGGGTGCAGGCAGCATTTTCAAATTGAAAATGTAGGAAGGCAGAGTAGAGATAAGCAGTGAGAGTAATCATACAGCAATTTGGAAATGACCTGGCAATACTAATAAAACCAGGGAACCCATTTGGGTATATTTTAGTGTTGATGTTCATGATCAGATTTTTTCTGTTTTTTTTTTTTTGTTTTTTTTTTTTCAATGGACACAGGTCATGGTTAGAAATTGACCCAAGTCATAAAAGGCAATGTTGAAACAAGTCAAAAAGTTGTAAGTAAGTACAGTGGTTAGAAAATCAAGCCAGGTTAGAAAAGGCAATACTAAAAAAACAGGTCCAAAGATTTATAAGTACAGTCAGACAATGTAGAGTTTCCAATTTTTGAAGGCTCCCACTTCCAAGTTGGTGATCAGTGCACCCAAAATACTGCCATGCAAGTCATCTGACAATGACAATGCACCTAACGTTGTACTCCATCTAGTGGGCAAATGGTTCTGGACAATGAAAGTGAGGAACTGTGCAAAGTGCATCAGGTTATGATTGCTGATAAAGGCAACTGGACATCGCCTGCTCTTGATTTGGCTTAGACCCAGCACATGGAGTTTGGGGAAAGTGATAATCAGAGGGTGAAGGATTGGGTGCATTATGAATGTCACTGCCAGCCCAACCCTGACTTGAACTATAAACAGGATAAGGAATCTAGGAAATATTGAGTTTCAGAAATTTTAGTGAGGTGACAGGAGTGGCCATGACACATTGCTTTCCCTTTGATGACTTGAGGGTCATGCATGGCAAGGTGTGCTGAGAGGATGATGGTGAATCAAGCTGAGCTGTAGTCAATCCACTGTCATATTGTGAGATCAACAGTCCAAATTTTTTCCGCATGCACTCCTGTTTTCATAATGTAGTGTACAATGTGTCTGCAAGCTCATTTCATAAGCTTGTGATCTGTATGTGGCTTCCTTCTGGGCTTCTTGTTCTAACTGTGTTGTGAGATTTGTGATCTGCTCAGTGGCATCTATCATCTCCAGATCACAAGCATCTGGTTCTTCTGGAAAATAGTGCTCACTAGACTGTGATGATGTCAGTGTGGCTGAAGTTGACTTAGGATCTGATGTGACTGATGGACCATGGACAGCAGTGGATCAATCAGAAGATGAAGCGAGGAGGGCAAGACTTCTGTAAGGACAACCACAAAAAATGTAGTGGGATGATCCCTGTTTCACAGGTGCTGGAAAGATGGGTAAATTATCAGAATTGGGTGGAATGACCAGTCCACCTGAGGTAAAGGACCATCCAAAATCCTGCCCTGCTGCAGTGTATTGCTCAGCAGTATGCACACCAATCTCTTCAATGTATGCTTGCACTATAGCTGCAACAGTGCGATGGCAGTCTGGGTACTCTTGAACCAGGTGAGGAGGTGGGTATACATCAGCCTTGAGGTATTCTGGAAGGGATGGGGCTCCTGGGACTGTCGCACCCTCTACATGAACAATTAACATAGATCCACCATAAGCACGATCCCAAGTGGTTGCCTGGGTAGTGCATCAGTAGACATACTAAGAAGTAATATTGCTCAACTTACGAGATCAAATGTGAGTTGGTGAAGGTGTTAGTGAACACCTGCACAAAGTTTATTTCCAGCTGATCCTGTAGGCATGTTTTCCCTCAATATCCTAAAAAGTGGGTGAAAGGTGTCTGGCTGGACATGGTGAGTTCTATCCTCTGATGCGCCTGCTGCAAACCAAGCAAGGTCACTCACCATGAACTGCTGTTGATATCTCTTGAAAATACCAGGCTCCTTGGGAAGGGTACCCAGCCACTTCCTAAGATTATAGAGACCGACAGAATTGAATTTCATATCAGACCATGCCAATGGTGGATTGCTGTCACCAGTTCTCCATGGGGGCAAGAGATCCAGGTTGGGATCAAATGGCATGTTGAATTTGGAAGTGATGGAGGAGGAACAATGACACTCAAAGTGGGAACCACTTATTAAATAAGGTTAGTGAGTCTAGATTGGGAAACTGATCAGCCCTGATTCTTTGCCTTTCAAACATTTTCCAACAAATGAGGATCATCTTCTGACAGGTAGTATGATATCATTGCTATTATCCATTGCCAGTCTAAATCCAAGTCCAAGAATATGATATCAATGTTTGAAGCTCTGACTTGAAGATGTACCAGGTGTAAAGAAACATGTATCCTGCAAATGACAGTTGGTCACATACTATGTTGCTGACCTGCCAGTGGGTTCAAAATACTTACAAAAAACCTGGATTTGCTACTTGAGTCAGTACTAGGAGAATAAGGCTACAATGAAGCATCAATGATAGATGCAGCACAATCAACTGAAATACATACCACCTACAGATGAGCAAGCTTCTGAGTGAAGAATGATTGCAGCTCAAGTATTCATACTTCAGTATGTACTTCAAGAAGTTGCAAGTTGTACCATTGTTGAGACCTTGTCTAAGTGTTAGAGCCTGGCTGCACATTCAATATGATTCAACTTGAAATACATAGACTCACCATTACTTTTCTATAGGTACATCTAAAAGGTTTGGCCCACTACTAGTAAGATGAGTGAGTAGTTGATTGATGTTCAAGTTTTGATAGTACTACTACCAGCACAACATTAGCAATATTGATTGACTCAGATTGAGTCAATCATGCCTGCTGCAACTTCAAGTTAGACTGGCCATCAGTACTAGATATACTCTTACAGCTTCAAGTTACCATATGTGAAGATCGGCCTACTATATAATAAGATGAGTATCAAGTAGAGTATACTGCAACATCTTGATCAATCATTTCAGAGTCCCAGCCTCACAATCATCGATTTAATTTTGAATCGAACATACAAAGCTTCAAATTTAGCTATCTGCATGTGTCTGAGTCTATCATTCACTTTTAACCTGCATGGTAACCATAAAAGTTATCAGAGAAGTACACTCGAGAACCCAGTAGACGAACTTGAAGATTTTGAGTCAGTGACCAGCAAGCCATTGACTGCAACCACTACTAAATATTATATGCTCACTCTATTGAGGTCAATAGTGATAATAATAACAAATTTATGTGATGTAATTGTCCATTACAACTCATTGGTAACTATACCTAGATTGTCCTGTAGCAATATGTTTTCTAGCAGCTGAATGACCAGATCTAAATCAGCAACAACCTCTTTCACAGATACCTCTTCATATTCCATCATATTGTCATCCACAATGTCCACCTGTTCACATGTCTCGACAAGCCCCAATATGTTTGTAGCCCATTGGGGTAGCCCTCCATCCATAAATGACGGCTCATCTCCTTCACAAGTGCCTGGTAAGAGACTTCCAGTAAATCCTTTTAGTTGAGATGTTGATGAAGCCATGAAGCAATCTTGGAATGAATATTATCACGGTACTCCCACTGATGTGACAGTTCACAAGCAAGGGCTGGATCAACAATAATGTTAGCTGCAATAGCATGGTAAAGGCTACAGTGGTCATCAATCATGAAAGTGATAAGATGCTGCATCTCAACATTAAGTCATAAAATCTCCTCCTTTGCCCATTTGATGCCAAAGTATAAATTCATGGCTTCACAGCAAGACAGCTGAGTCCACAGTTGCTGACATATATCTTGATGTGCATCTCAAAGCAGGTCAAAGTCTGCCAATATAAGGTTCTTGCATGGGGGGTTCAGTTGGGCAGCAGCAGAATTGTATGCCTCAAGAGTGCATCAAATGGTTTCAGCATGGGTTTTGAGTGCCTTTCCAATCTTCTCTTGTAATTTGTACCCTGCTAACATTTAAATTATGACATGAATAAAATGTGTAAATGCAAACCGATGCCATTCATTCCCAGCTTTGTGAGCTCAAGCAACCACTGGACAAAAAGACACTCAAGATGGTCTAGTGCCCTGTGGTACATCCATTGGCTTATGGTCACCAGGGCATTATTGTATTCAGGTGAGCTTGGAGTCCAGTGAGTCTCAATAGAATGTTCCTCTTCAAATCGGCAGACCTCTTCATGTTGAGCAAGCAGCCTTGAGTATGTTGTTCAATATCATGTCTTGATGACTGCAATCTGCTTATGTGTGTAACCATGGTGAATGATGCTGTAATAGATGTTGAAATTCAAGCTTGGCCTTCTCAGACTCTGTCCTGAACAATACTCATTAAACCATGCAATAAGAAATGTAGACATATACCACTTACTGGAGTCAGTATAACTTGATAAGATGATCAATATGTTCAGCCATCTTGATAACTTCCAGTTGTTCAACATGCAAGGTCAACAGGTACTCATGCTTGCTTGTTAGATAAGCTTCATAGTCTTCAGAAGTGGTGCCAAGTTTGGAAGCAAGCATGTTCAGATGTTTGCTGTTGGCCTGGATTTGCTCAAGTGCTTGACAATAGTTCTGGAAAATAAAATTGCCTGATGATGTTTTAATTGTAGCACCCAAATTAATGAACATAAAATACTTGCCTGATGCTTCATGTTTATCCAAATCATGGAAGTGAAAGTGTTTGTTGATTTGCTGCTGCCGATGAAAGGGAGTTGCGAGATGAGTGACCGATGCCAGCTCATTGGACTTATAAAACATACATTCACACTCCTCAAAGTCTTCAAGTCTGACACCTTCCACATACATTGGATGCCAATAGACCTGACAACCTTGGTTATGGGCATGTCTGTGAAAGGCAACCTACACTAGACTTAAGGTGGACTGGAAAGACAGGATCAAGTTATCTTTGTTGCATGGAAGTGGGAACCATAAGCTACAGTAAATGGGGGATGATAAACTACTGTACCTTCGTTGCACAGAAGTGGGAATGAAGGCTAGGAAAAATAAGAAGTACATAATATATCTGAAAAGATGGCCTGTCAGCAAGAGGCCGCATCAGGCATAGTTACTGAATAAGTAGGCACTGCATCAGTGGAGCAATATCAGAACTGATGTGCATGTGTGCAAAGTGTAGAGTTGTCATCATCATCAGTGGTAATTGTCAAGGGAGGTCACATGATCGTGTGACCGCAGGCGAGTGCAGGCGGGCCCAGGTAAGTATTCAGAGAGGTTTGTGGCACCTCTCTTTCATGTGTTGTCATTGAGAAATGAGTGAGTGTTGTTGTTGTTGTTGTATAGATATGTGTGAGTGCAGGCGAGGGCATCAGTGATGTGTTATGTCAGCATTTTGATGGTGGGCGATCGCAGGCAAGTGTCGGCGAGTGTATGCAGGTCTCAGTGTTGGTAGATGTTGTGAGTCTGTGTTGGGGCAGACTTACAAACTTCTTGCTAGCATCTTGATGAAGGCACACATGATATCATAACCAAGTCTGAGGTCTGCACCATACAGATTGAAGAGTCAATTGATGATAGCCAGCAGGTACGTCATCCTGTCAGGATATAGATTTTGTATCAGTTCAGATCCAAAAAGAAGAAAATTTCATTTGCTTAACAGTTGCCCACTGTGTACCATGTCACAGATCTCCAAGAGATGGCTATGCCAGCATACCACAATGAATATTCCTGCAATGGCAAACAGTGCAAACATTTTCTTTCCTGCATCTGGTCCTGCACTTCACCATCATTCAACACAGACATCAGCAACCATCTGTACTCCTTCATGTTCCACAATGTTCAACCATGCAATATCATCATCATTGGCATTCAGTTCAAGGGGTGACTGGTGTGGAGCAGAATGATCATGGGGTGCAGTCTATGAACCTGCAAGAGGTGTTGGAATCAGAATTTGAGCAGTTCCAGTATGCAAGGCAGGCTATGGGACAAGCTGTCAGAGATAGCACATTTGAACATAAGGCATGACTGACATTTTGATGTGACATAGCCACTTCATCTTTGAATTGATCTACTTCTTCAGGGCTAATCCACCTAGCAGACATCAATGTACAATCATCTGTTCAAGTAGTTCCTGTGTGAAAGGTGCTGTCCACAAGTTTGAGCAAATTATTCCCATCCATCACTGCCAGCAAGGAATACTTCATTGGAGGCTCATCTTTCAGCTTGTAAAGGCATGGGGGGCAGACATGACATGTTTTCCAGACCTCATCATGGTGCAGTGCCTGCTGTATGCACCCATCCACAGCTCATATAATTTCAAGGCAGCAGTTGTATGCACTGCTTAGCTGCTCTGTAAGATGAGATTTTTGGGTGATCTAGACCAGAGAATTTATTAGTTGTAACATGACAAGAAAGGGGGCATTTACCTGATGCAGGTGTGCTAAACTTGTGGATAGAGCATGAAAGCTAAACCATGGACAGACACAGTGGAGTTGACAATAGATCTCAAGAAGCTTAAATGAGAATGCAATCACTGGCTTGTCAGGAGTTGCACTGATTAATCCATGATGTGCAAGGGTCTCATTAGTGTACTGTGTATTAGGAGCATGCGAAAAGACATGTGTGGTATGTTCTTTCAAGCAGAATGTAAGCTTGCAGCTTTCACAGATGTTGTACAAATGTACTGTAAAAATCAAGAGTTTTTATCATCCAGGATGACTCAGCATTATTGAATGGTGGCACCAAAGAAACATCAAGATCATCCTGTGGTGGGCTGACTGGCTGCGGTTGGGCATTTGTCTTGGTTGTACTATCATCATTCTGCTGAGTGAGGTATGCTTTGACCAAGAAAGGCAACTGCTGTCACCATGCATGTATGCATTGCTGTATTCAATCTGTTTGTGTATGTGGATCACCTCATGTTCTACAGACATTGAAGATTATTGCTAGGCAAAAATAAGATGAGACACACCTTGAATGGATGCTATCAACAATGTCTTGGACAACGACCTCCCCTCCAGCATGACTATGGAACATCCCTTCTTCTCCTGGAGGCAATCTGTACAAACCAGCATCACCCCCTTCTATGTCTTCCCATTCACATTCTCCTTGATTGTGCTTGCCTTCAACTGTATTGTCAACATCCATATCTACATTTATGAGCTCCTCCTGGCTAGCAAAACTGAGTGCTATAGTGAGAATAGAAATAAGCCATTGCTGATAAAATGTGATGTGAACATACCTGAAAGCTGATCATACCATTCTTTTCATTCTTTGTGAAGCTGAGCCACTGACTTGTTGAGCCAGACAATCACACTAGCCTTGGCATTTCAGTGGCAATTTCCATACTGTATCTTGGCACCACTTGATAATCCATTTGATGGCATACTAGTAGATGGGCACCAAGATTGCAATTGTAAGTTGAGATCAAGTTAGTGAAACATAGTGTTAGGAAA
>QLOK01005368.1:0-12953 GCA_003313805.1 Tricholoma flavovirens
AAGCTTTAGTTAAATGGGCAACAGGCAAGGTTGCTGATGTCCATTCGCTAGTCATCGTTGTCAGTCACCTTGTTGTTCCTGTGGGCTGCCGTCTTGAAGTCAAAATGTCCTTCAGGGTTATTCGCATGGGTCTCTCATTGCATCCATGCACCCTGTCCTCCCGTCAGTGAGGACTTCACATATCCTGTTATCGTATCCACTCGGGCCAAGAGGGTGGCTTACGCTGTTCAATTCGAAGACTTACAGTGCTAAGCTGAAGGAGTTGATAGAGCATCCAAAATCCAACGTCCTCATTATATATGGAGATCAGGATGAGTTCACTGGTGTAGGAAGTTACAAATCTTGGAGAGAAGAGCTCCAGGGAGGAGATGCAAGGAAACTGAAAGTTGTGGATGTGGTAGGAGGAAGTCATTTCTGGAGAGGACGGACAGGAGATGAGATGGGGGAGACTGTAGTTGGGTGGTTGCCATGACTGTAGTAGTTTCCCAAATAGGAACTCTACACTTTTTCACTATTCAATCGCAACAATTTTCTTTTTTCACCGCAGTGTCGGACCAACTCTCAGTTATTTTCGTTTCAATCTTTATTATATTAGAACCCTTTCTTTTCTCAATGTACGTCTTGTAATATTTGCCATCGGTCCTCCAGCTCATTCGATCAGGCCGCTACCAGATGAGCGTCCTCGTCAAAGCGTAGCAAATCTCATCGGTCGTTTTGAGAATCAGACAAAGCGCCAGTCGTTGCCACCCCCAACAAGTTCTTCTCGTAGTACAAGTGCCTTGTCAAATGTCACTAGCGATTCCTTGAAAGAGGAGGTCAAGGAGAAACGGGAATGGCCACCAAAATCGGCCCCGAGCAGCGAGAAGGCATCTCCAATAATCCCTTCTTCATCCTGGACTCGCCGCATGCTGGCAGGTCTCCAACCACCCCTGCCTTCAAAATCGGAGTCAACCGATGTGCTGTCAGGCGAACCCGCTCTTCACTCCACTCGGGATACGACCAAAGCTCCCCTACCTCCAGAATTAGAATTAGCTGCAAATCCAGTCGTGACCCCACCTTCCAACACGGCAAAGTCACCTCCCAAGATGCCTGCCTCAGCTACCCCAAGATCTTCGATAAAGCCTACCCCGAGATCACCACCAAAGCAGGTGCCAAGCACTCAGCCATTAAAGCCCCAGCACACAGGGCCATCACAACGGAAGCCAGCAGCGAAACCGCCTGCCACTCCCACTCGCTCAAAGACACCATCCCGCCTGACACCCAGTTCCACATTCCGAACAAAATCACCGACGTCTGCTATTCGACCAAAGACACCATCAGGTCTCTTCGCTCCTACAGCAGCATCCTTAGCAAAGGCTAGGACCGCTGCGCCGCCACCTCCCACACCGACGAAGAAGACTACGTTGAGCAGCGCCGTTGCGGATCGCCTCAGTAAACCCACGGCTGCTTCGTTGTCTAGAGCTCGTATCCCAAGTTCTGCACCTTCCCCCCCTGCTAGGGGTACGGCGAAGCCTGCTGCACGAGGGGGTGCAACCCGCGGGACGCCGGGGGTTGTATCATCCGGTTCGACTAGAGCGAAAAAAGACGCTCCTTCCATACCGGCAGCAGATACCGCAGCGGCAACTGCAGTTACTGTGGCCGTGGCTACATCTGCAGTTAGTGTCGGAAATGCTCTTACCTCAGAATCAGATCCCAAACTAGACCAAGAACAAGAACAAGAAGTGTACCATGAGAATGGTCACCCAGAGAACGGACCTGCAGGTATCGAGTCACACGAGGAAGAGATCCGTGAAATTGAAACAGTGGGAGGGCGCCAGGTAGCGGGTCGTGGGGATGTAGTAGAACTGGAGGAAGAGGTGGTGGAACATCATGAGCAGGGATCGTCGGAAGCTGATGCGACTGTGGTGGATGTGGAATCGCTGCAACCCCATGCGGTGGGCCCACCTGTAGTAATGGAGGCGGAGCAGAAGCAGGAACAAGAGGCGCCACAAGTCGAGGAAGAAGTGACTCTCATACATGTCCAAGACACAAGCACCACAAGTTCTTCCGATACTCAATTCGTCCCAGAGGAGCCTACAGATGAAACAAAGCCCCAGCTGCACATCCAAGAAGGGGACGGAGCAGAAGGCGACATTGAGCAAATAGTTCACCTCCTCGAGTCGTCGATCCCGAAAGCGCGGCCCTTGAGCATGGTTAGCATTCCGGACGAAGTTCACGAGATTCCCGACGAGGAGTGAAATGTGATTGGATTATTTATTTTTCCCCACCACCCGAGTCAAACATGAACATGGTATACCATTCGCGGTTCCTTTTTTGAGGTATGATGTCCGCGAGTATTTCCGCCTGGCCTCTTTCCCTCGCTCTCTCCACGTCGTCAAGCAATGTATTATACATACACACCACCGGTACGGAGTCAACTTTTTTCGTTTTCTGAGCACTGCAGTCAATTGATGGGATCCAACACACAGCACTTTCATTCCATTCCCCTTGCCCAATTTCTCGCAATCAACATACTTACACTCTTTTAGTTCAATTTCTCCCGTACTCACATTTCCTTCTTACGCCTTACGCATATCCTTTACCCACCATTCTTATTTACTTGTGTGCTCTCGATCTTTTGTGGTACTCTTCTACTGTTCATCTTGGCGACCGCTTCGGAGAGTTTATATACCGAACAATTCACATCATATACCTTCCCGTATCGATATCGTTGATAAGCCGTTGATATGTCGTTATGTCCTCCACACGCTCTGTTTAGCGTAAACCAATGCCGATGAACCGGCAGCCGAGATGTTTCTGGCTCATGGGCATAAGGGTGACATCAGATGAACGGTGACGGGACCTAGGCTGGCCCAGGCCTGGCCTATCATCGACGTGAAAACGGCTGTAAGTCGATTCGACTGATATATAAACTTGTTCGAATCCTAAAAATGTTTCATCTCATTCATGGCCCTCTATCAACCAAACCCTCCTCCTGATCCTTCTCTCCTCCCCGATTCTGTCCTCAAATATGGCATTAATCTTGACACCAAAGACTTTTTGGCTAACAATGAGCTTGCAGCTATCCAGCTCTTCAGGAATGCGGCTGATTACATCGCGGCTGGTACGCATAATAACCTCCGGTATTAACAAACTTAACAATGTCTCAGCCATGATTTTCCTCAATGACAATGTCCTTCTCGAGCAAGAACTCAC
Organism: Tricholoma flavovirens; assembly: GCA_003313805.1. NCBI lineage: Eukaryota > Fungi > Basidiomycota > Agaricomycetes > Agaricales > Tricholomataceae > Tricholoma > Tricholoma flavovirens. Next base: position 3,196 of record QLOK01005368.1, read on the forward strand.
TCACGATCACATAAAACCTCGTCTTCTTGGTCATTGGGGTACTTGTCCCGGTCTTGTTCTAATATATGCGCACCTCAACAGAATCATCCGTAAATCTGGTCTCAATGCCCTCTTGGTCGTCGGTCCTGGTTCGTTGCCAATTCCTTGCTTTTTCCCTTTTCCTAGCCATTGATCAGGTCACGGAGCACCTGCTATTCTTGCCTGTCTCTGGCTCGAAGACTCCCTCAGTACCTTCTTTCCAGAGTATACCCGGGATCGCATAGGCCTCAAAAAGCTCATCACTCGCTTCAGCGTTCCTGGTGGTTTCCCTAGGTCCGTCCATCTCTGCCCTTCCCCCTACCAACTGACAACCGTGCCTCTAGCCACATCAATGCCGAAACACCTGGTGCAATCCACGAAGGCGGTGAACTCGGCTACGCACTCAGTGCTTCCTTTGGCGCAGTCATGGACAACCCAGACCTCGTCGTTTGCTGTGTCGTAGGCGATGGCGAGGCAGAGACTGGTCCCACCGCTACTGCTTGGCACGGCTTCAAGTACATCGACCCTGCAGAATCTGGTGCAGTCCTCCCCATCGTACACGTCAATGGCTTCAAAATTTCTGAACGCACCATCTTCGGAACAATGGATGATAAAGAAATCATCGCTCTCTTCACGTATGTCCTCTCCCCTCGTGCATTCACCAACTCCAACTCCAAATTACAGCGGCTACGGCTATCAAGTCCGCATCGTCTCCGACCTTCCCAACCTTGACAACGACCTCGCTGCATCCCTCGAATGGGGTCTCGCCGAGATTTCTATCATCCAAAAGGCAGCACGGAGCGGAGACCCCATCATAAAACCCCGCTGGCCTGTCATCATCCTCCGTACCCCGAAAGGTCTCACTGGACCCAAGAGTATCCATGGAGAATTCATCGAGGGTTCTTTCCGCTCCCATCAGGTTCCCCTGCCTGCTGCCAAGACAGATCGGGAGGAATTGAATGCACTCAAGGATTGGTTGGGGTCGTATAGGCCACATCACTTGTTTAACTTGCAGGGCAACGGGGGGCCGGTCAAGGAAATATTGACTGTCGTCCCGGTGGATTGTGAGAAGAAGATGGGACAGAGGAAGGAGAGTTATAAGTCGTACCAGCCGTTATATACCCCCGATTGGATGGAATATTGCGTAAAGAAGGGTGATCAGGAGAGTTGTATGAAAGCGATTGGAAGGTTTTTGAAAGAGGTTGTTAAGGAGTAAGTCCATTCATCCTGATTTTTCCCCACGAGAGAACTGACGACGTTCCTTAAGGAATCCGAAGAGTTTCCGCATCTTCTCACCCGACGAGTTGGTATCGAACAAGCTCGACGCCGTGCTTGAAGATAGTAACAGGAACTTCCAATGGGACGTTGCCTCTCGCGCCAAAGGCGGGCGCGTCATTGAGATCCTCTCGGAGCATACCTGCCAGGGCATGCTCCAGGGATACACGCTTACTGGTCGAACGGGGCTCTTCCCGAGTTACGAAGCTTTCCTCGGGATCGTCCATACCATGATGGTGCAGTATTCCAAGTTTGCCAAGATGGCAAGTCTCCTCCATCTCCATCTCTCCGATTTCCAGCTAAAACCATTCTGCTAGGCTTCCGAGACGACCTGGCGCCAACCCTGTGGTTCCCTCAACTACGTTGAGACCTCCACCTGGACACGCCAGGAGCACAACGGGTTCTCACACCAGAACCCTTCCTTCATAGGCGCAGTCCTCAACCTCAAACCGAAATTCGCAAGGGTGTATCTCCCGCCTGACGCCAACTGTTTCCTGTCGACCATCTCGCATTGTCTTCGGGCGAAGAATTACGTCAATTTGATGGTGGGGAGTAAACAGCCGACAACGGTGTGGTTGTCCCCTGAGGAGGCTAATCATGTATGTTCCCTATCCCTTGTAGATGGATGCACGGTTCAACGAGACATTTTTGTCATACAGCATTGTGTAGTTGGCGCTTCTGTCTGGAAGTGGGCTAGCGTCGACGATGGTATTGACCCAGACGTGTACGTCCCCCACCTATCCCCTTGGCATTGATTCCTAGTTCTCCTCACCCACATATGATACAGTGTCCTAGTAGGCATCGGCGTAGAAGTAACATTCGAAGTTATTGCCGCCGCCGCTCTCCTCCGTACACGTGTTCCCAACCTTCGAGTGCGCATCGTGAACGTAACAGACTTGATGATCCTCAGCGCGAGCGGTTCACACCCGCACGCGCTCAGCCAAGACGCGTTTGATGCACTGTTCACCAAGGATCGGCCGATTCATTTTAATTATCACGGGTACCCTATTGAGCTGCGTGGTTTGCTGTTTGGGAGGCCAGCGATGGAGAGGGTTAGCATTGAGGGCTATAGCGAGGAGGGGACTACGACATCGCCTTTTGATGTGAGTGTTTATTTGTTGGGAAAAGTGGTTTTTTTATTCCGGTGATAACATTGGCAGATGATGTTATGCAATCATACGTCAAGGTTTGATGTAGCGATTGCGGCTATCCGAGGTGGGGCAGCGCATAACTCCCAGGTGGCTCTCGTGGCTCATGAGGCGGAGAGTTATATCAAACATATGGCGAAGAAGGAGAGAGAGTATATTTATGAACATGGGAAAGGTGTGTTGTGGTTTTGATTTTGATTGGCGATGGTTAACCATAATGACTAGATCATGATTGTATTTTCGAGACCCCGATTTTTGAGGGACGTTGAATTAATTCGAAGTTATGAAAGCGAAGTCCAAGTTGCAATGTATTATTAGTGTGCCTTCGTATATCAGGGATTCAGGGGTTCGTCGTCCGCTACTTAAATTCCCACTACTTTAATTGTCGGAAAATGCATATAACCCAAAAAAAAAAACATGTGATTCACATAATCATCATAAGTCACATGAGGATAAATTAAATATAATCCAAGAAAATCAACATGAAAAACTGACATTAACTTGAAACTAGCACCTGTAAATCCCACAAACTGCCTGTAAGGGGACAACTTGGTAAGCTCCAATCCACTAGGCTCCCCATATTCCCTAGCATCCTACAACACTCACAGCACTACCATGACCCCTCAACAATACCCATGAATTTTGAAGTCCTATAACAGGTTTTTGAGTAGTACCTGTAAGGGTGTTAGGAGGATGCACATTTGCCCACCATAGATTTTTTCCCTTTTTTTTGTACATATTAGGGTTGTTCAGTAGCCATTTTCAGGCCATTTTTGGCTCAATTTCATTTTTAATCTCATTTTTCAAAAATGGACTTCAGAATTGAGATGAGAATGAACCCAAAAATGATCATTTTTGAAAAATCGAACCATACCCTCGCTCTTGGAAAAATGGTCATTTTCACATTCATTTTCACATTCCATTTTTATTGTTCTTTCAAACTCCGCTCTGACACCTGATCCTTTGCAGTGACCACCACCATCGATGATGACGCCCTCTCCCTCACACCTTTACCACTACCACAACCCTGTCACCACCCACTGTCACCACTCCCACACCCACACCCATGCCTGCAAGAGCCACAAGTGGCTGCAAATGATCCATTTTGGATGGAACATGAGCCCAAACAATGGCAACACATCATTTGGGCTTTAGGATGCATTTTTTCTTTGTTCATTTCTTCTTTTTATAACCTAACAAACTGTCCTTTTCACTTTTAGGATGTTTAATGACAGGTGCCAACATGGCACAACTCATGCCCACATCCATCTGTGCTACCCCTCCTCCCTGTCCAAATGGGATGTGAGGGGCCTCGATTAGGCTTAGGGGTCAGGGAGGGGTGCGGGGAGACTCATGGCTGTCAGGTAAGCACCAGCCAACCCCTCCTCAGTGTCAAGTCATGGATACACACCTGTGCAAAACATCAACCCAGCCAGGGATGACCTGACGACCATGCCACCCATCCCAGCCTCACAAGCAACTGCTCGTGGGGTGGATCACAGGTGGGACAACAACAACACCCCTCCACATCTGTGGGAATGATGGGGGATGACAGCCCCAGCAACAACGGTGACAGACGATGCACCACCTGCCCCCAGCCTCATGAGCAACTGCTCGTGGGGTGGATCATGGGTGGAATGATGACAATGGCATCCACAATGAGGACCATGGCACCCACCCCATGCCTATGAGCAACTGCTTGTAGGGTGGATTGTGGGTGCAGCTCAGCTACAACGCCAAGTGTGTGGAGACAGGGATGAGATGGCACCCCAGCACCCACACCTCACCACTGTGAGCCCTTGATTGCAGGGTGGATTGGGTGCTAACAGCGCTGTCCCCACCTCCATGACAACAAGCACCCAACACCCACTCCCATGCTTGGTGATGATGAAGGGGACCACAGGGAGATGACGATGAGGTGACAACAGGAAGCTTCCTACCACTTTCCATGTAACCGTTTACTTTACTTTACTGTCATAGTTCTTTTTGTAAGTAGTACAAAGGAATATATATATTTACTGCATTTTGAACAATAACTTTGAAAGACTATGATTACCTATTTTAGGGACAAGGTCATGAAAATAATTTTGTGAAGTCCTTTAAGGTGGGGTTTGAATGTGCCAAGTACTGCTGGATGTAGGTAAAATGCATTTTTGCTTCATTTTCAAGATGTTTGTGTTTCAGAGCATTCATGGTAGCCATTTTTGACATCATTTTTGACATCATTATTGTTTGTTTACTGCCAAATCATCCAAAATGCACCAAAAATGAAGCTGAAAATGAGCTGAAAATGGCTACTGTGAACAACCCTATTCAAGCCTACAAACCCAAGTTATGCTACATAGGTTACACCACCTTATGCTGAACTGATCAATGTTTCCCATGTTTGCTATTTTTAGCATATGTACACTGCAACATGTATGTGTGCAACCTCTTAGCAGTATTCAAATAATGTACAATAGGGTTGTTCACAGTAGACATTTTTCACTCATTTTTGGTTCATTTTCACTTTTCATTTTTATCTCCTTTTTAAAAATGATACCCAGAATCAACATGAAAATGAGCAGGAAAATGAGCATTTTTGCAAAATGATGGTACCCCCCCCAGGAAATATGGGAATTGGAAAGTCTGGCAAAAAGTCCATCCACCAGTATGGCAGCATCACGGCAAGTTGATAACAAACAAACAACATCATCCGAGTTGATGTGTTGAAGTCTTTGTGACATTGTCTTTGCTGTTCTCCACCCCCTTCATCATTCTCACCCACCATGAAACCTTTAAGATGGTGCCAGGTTCCACTATAGCTGGTCCACAAAGCTGCTCAAAATGCAGATCAGCCCTCTTTGTGAAAAAGGCCAAGGGTGGGATGGCCCTCAACCACTACTTCACCTTCCCTCTCACTACCCCCAATGGAGGCTCCTTCTGCACCCTCTGCAACACCCTTATCTGCCAGCACATCAACCTTTACACCAAAAGCTAAATCTAATCCACACTTGAAGTTGGGCTGTGCAAGGTTTTCACACTGGATAGGCTTTCGGAGTGCCAGCAAAGCAAGTGACACCAATCTGCACCAGATACAGCACCCTATCATCCTAGATGGCCTGTTCAGTCCCTGCTCTGCCCATTGCACTATCCTTCCCCCTTGCTCACACCATCCAACTTTGTGTTTAACATCCCTGATTCATTCTTGGCTGATGCTGCTCTTGACAACCTCATGGATGATTCAATCTCTCAAATGTTGAAGGCAGCTAAGGAATGCCAGGGGTAACCCTCAGGTATATTTTCCCATACCATAACCCATACCCATGAACACCATACCTGCACGGGTAAGGGTATGGTATCACCCTGGGTTTCCACGGGTTACCCATGTTCATGCATGGGTTTCAACTACAATTTGTTTTATATTAATATAATACTAATTTACATTAATATATAGAAAAGAAACCCCCCCCTCTCACATTTGCAGCGAGTGAGGGGGGGGGTTGGTGCCTGTAGTTATTAAGAACAAAATGAGAACCTTCCCCCAGTGAGAGAGGGGTGGTGGTGGTAGTTGTTGCCCAGAATGAACAAGAAATTCCCCCCTCTCGTGTTTGGAGCAAGGGAGGGGGTGGTGGTGGCCATTGTTGTCATTGTTGTGCCTGGTCACTTTTCTTGTCATCCACATCATCATTGTACCCCATTTCCACCCCATGATCAGTTGCTCATGGCAGTGGTTGGGGGTGTTGGTGATGATCATTGATCATCACATTGTTTAGTGTTTGTGAGTGAATCAACAAGGTCATATGACCACTCACCTGACCGGAAATCTGGTACTGGCATCAAGCTCAGCTTCACAATCAGCTTCCATAGCTGCATCATCAGCTGCCTTAAAGGAATAGCAGGGGTATGGGTAACACTGTGAGTATTGGGTCATGGGTATGCCTGGGTATGGGCACAGGTTTGAGATTGCTGTACCTGGGGAAAACTGTACCCTTTACACATGGGTTTACGGAAATTTGTAACATTAGGTCTGTCTCTAGAAAGGAAATCACTGATTTTCTTCTTCAATCATTCAACCCATTTGTCTCTGTTTCTCCATTACTAAGGGGATTCAAAGAATATTGGATGGAATGATCAGTAGGGGTAAGGGCATTTTTGATGGATTCTTCTGCATTGAGATGTGGTAAAGGAGGAGGTGATGATGTGGGAGTGGGTGGTGTAACAATTTGTATGGGCTCATCATTAAAATGGATGTTGCACATCCTAGCAGGCAGTGGTCTCTGTAACTCTTCAAGTTCCAATCCTTCCTCATTGGTTCCATGAGAACAATTCCCTGGCCAGATTGGGGAATCATCTTTGTTGCCAAATGGCGCACTGCATAAGGCCAAGAATGAAGGTAACAATGATGAAGGTGATGAGTGGAGGAAGAATATCTGAATTGAAGTCATATCCATTAGAAGTAGAGGAAAATGTGACATTCATAGCAAGGGTGGTTGCAGACATTTTGTGATTGTTTCTTGAGTTGATGATGGCTATTTAACTGGTCAATGTTAGAACACATCTGAGTTTAGAAATTTCTGGCTGGTTCTCTGGTGATATTTGCCCATACTTCATTGTCATAGTGATCATCATAGTTGGTGTCATTTAGAAAAGTATTTTCCAGGCAATCAAAAGAGGAGTATCCAGGTGCATGTTTTCCACATTTCCCACAGTGGTAACATGCCCTCCCTTGGGTATTTAAACTGCTCGCTTTCCACTTATTCTTGCTCAGGTGTCCCCCCATTACATAGTATTTTTTTGTTATGTTTATATGTGTTACATCTCATAGCAGTAGATCTTTGTAAACTATGTTTGTTGTCATATGGTCACTGTTGTCACTGTTGAACAGTACTCATGAGTCATCACAATGCTGAACTTGGGATAAAGCTGTGTACAATTGGCCATGGGTGAAAACTTTGGTTCAAAGATCAATAATAGATTTGTTGAGTGTGAGTCCTGGGCAGCCATTAAAGGTGGTTGCTGGAAGGATGCCAGGTTTGGCAACCTACACTAGACTTAAGGTGGACTGGAAAGACAGGATCAAGTTATCTTTGTTACAAGGAAGTGGGAACCATATGCTACAATAAATGGGGGGATGATAAACTACTGTACCTTCATTGCATGGAAGTGGGAACAAAGGTTAGGAAAAATAAGATGTACATAATATATCTAAAAATATGGCCTGTCAGCAAGATGCTGCATCAAGCATAGTTACTGAATAAGTAGGCATCACATCAGTGGCGCAATATTGGAACTGATGTGCATGTGTGCAAAGGGCGTCAGCAAAAATGTACACACGATGAATAGCAATAAAAGCCGTTATAATGGTTACCTGTTGCCACAAGGGCTATCAGCCTTGTGAATCAGCCGTACATAGATGCAATTTATGTAAAGTAGTATGTATTCATCGAGAGGCTGGTATTGAAACAAGGCTGGTGATACCTTGTATCACCTTGTGACGATATACAAGTTAATATGGATATCACTCATACATAACATTAACAGCTGATATATTACTGAAGAAGACTTGCATTTCATTTCACTTTAAGGAATTTATTACACTCAAAAGGCACATACAGCAGAAGGTACAACAATAAGAAGAAATCAGAGCACCGAGATACCAAAAAGACGAGGTACAATAAAAAGCCTGGAGAATCAGTGCGATGAAAGACTAGAGAATCAGCGGAGAGCAGGGACAGAAGTAGACAGAGTTTCAGGGAAAACAAGCATGAGCACAGAGAAATGGAGCAGAGAGAATTGAATCTACAGATGTGAAAAAATTAATCACTTCGAATGACAAGAGGAAAATGGATAACGGACCCTCACGAAGCCTTCCTCAAGCGTTTGAGCGGGATGTAAGCTCGCGGCGGAGGTGACTCGGCTTCGTTGTCGTCGTCAACGCTTTCAGACCTTGGCGTTCGGGTATTGCGACTTGCTCTGCTTGCTGCGGGCGCACCAGACCGTGAGCCAGAGTGGTCACGCCGATGACAAGGTGGTTCGGTGTTGATGTCTTGATGCCTGGTGTCCGGCCGCTGACGAACTAAGTTTTGATCATCATCTCGATGATCATAATCTTCGTGTTGATCCTCTTGACGATTAGCGGCCTCGACGCGGCATTCTGGGCGTGCTGGACCTCGACATTCATAACCTTCTTCGTCCTCCAGATCATCCTCATGGCGATGCCAACCCACTTGGTGGTCGTCGTGATCCCCGCTGTCATCCTGCTTGGATATGTAGTTGCAGTGTCTATAAGGTAAATTTAAGCGAACGTACCTGCTGACATTCTTCTGAGCTCCATTGTTCCAACACTTCGTTCACCGCTTCTTCGTCACTACTGTGCTGCCCCGACTTCTTCTCGGCTCTCTTTCGTTTACCCGAGCGACGTGTCAGTCTGGGGACTTGTCTATAAGGAATACTAGAGAATCATTCATTTACTAAAAGACTAAGCACACGTACTGATTCCACCACACAAGGGTTTCCTTCACCCAACGATGTTGAGGTTTCGCCTCGAAAAGTTTCACAATATTCTTGAAAAACGCGTCTTGATCGAAGTTGCCATCATAGCGCTTCCACTGCTCGATTGGGCAGAGGAAGAAGCGTGCCTAGAACCATCAGATATCTGGTAAGCGAAATAACTTAGATAGAATATAGTAATACGTACTTGGACGGCTGCATACGCTATTGTACGCCCAGTGACTTCCGTGAGGCCATGAAGCTGTCCTTTTTAGGCTCTCGAACCTTTCGATTCTCCCGTTATTGCTGACGAAGGACCTGTGAAAATGTGTCGGAAGACCTAAACGAAGCTGTGAAACCTTCACCGATGCGAGAAGATGATACGTACACGAAGAAGGAAGTAACCCCGACAAAGACCCTTACCTACCCGTTCTCCATCAAACTCCGCTTCATCATACATGAATGAGGGCCAAGAAGATGCTTTGATACTAATCTGACCGTCGTTTACCTTCGTCATGAACAACCTAAAAAGAATTATGTATCAGTTTGATTTGCTGCATCGCATTGAAAACCTTACGTAGGATTGTTATCAAACTCATTCAACCTCTTTATAGGGCAGAGGAGACGTGCGGTAGCCAGATGATTGAATCCGCGTGAAGACTTTGCGTTTGCCTTTGTGATCGGAGGGTCCAGGAGATGTTCTTCAGTGTTGAACGGAATGTATCCAAGAGCTGTGTATCTGACTACCGGTGTCGTCTTGCCGCGATGAGTCCGCTTGCAAGCTTAGCTACATACAAAAGATGTTTGTCAGTACCAGTGCAACGCATATAGTCACTCACCTTCGAG
>QLOK01005372.1:1039-28724 GCA_003313805.1 Tricholoma flavovirens
ATGGTGGGAATCCTAAGAGAACACAACTGATGTGTCTCTTAGTATTTATTGGTTTATATACTAAGTTACAACTGTTGTACAATATTTGAATACTGTTTTTACGATGCAAGCGTACAGTTGCATGGAAAAATAAGAAAAATTATGATAGGTAACTGTACATGTTTCCTAACATGAGGTAGGAGAGCATGAAGAGAATTCTTTTCTCATCTGAGGAGAACACATGGGGTCGATCGCGGAAATGGAGGTTACATGAAATGAGGAAGTCACACAATTTGCGCAGGTCAGAACCATCAAAAGTGTCAGGTTCTCGCACCTTGACTTTATCAGGCCTGGGAGCAGATTGTGGCTGGCAGAGTGTCCAAATGCCAACTGCGAGGTCAGACATGACCCAAAGAAACCTTTCAGTCTCGTTGTGAGTTTGTTGGTCATTGTCTGGTTCATTGTTGCTGGGGTCATCAGGATCTCCATCATCACCTCCATCACCATTCTCTGGGTCAGGAGGGTCATCAGGGAGATCTTGGGGCCCTTCGTTGTAATCCAATGGTGAGGCTTCAGAAGCATTGTTAGTTCTGTCAATGTCTTCTGGTACCTCGGGTGCTGCACGGTTGTTGTGCTGGTGTGTTTTGACTGCTAATAGATTCTGCACCAGAGGCACCAGAGCCCATGGGTCGAAATGCTGATATTACATGTGTGGAGGTACCGAAAGTGGTACCACATCTTGCAGGGGTAAAAGAGGATCATGGTTGGGCGGTTAGCCCAGCACATTGGGAATTCTGAGTGGTTCAGGTTTGGGTGGCCATAGAGGTTTGTTGAAACAAAGTAATCAGGGGAAATGTAGTTTGAATATACTGTTAAGGTCGTGCTTATTGCGAGGGAGGAATTAGGAAACATGCAGGTTTTCCAAAGGGGGACAAACGAGACTTGGCTTCAACTTATAAGACGTTGCGCCTTTCCTCTTGATTAGGGTTGTCTCTGAATTACTGGATGTGAATGCAAATGTGCAGGTTATGCGCTGGGTTTCCATACTAGACGGCAAGTGAGGATGAAGATTCCAAGTAGTGCTTAACTAATCAATATTCAAACTGAATAGCTCGACCTAATGTGCAAGCTTATGTATATACTAAGTACAAATGTTTCTACAATAATCTAGTAGAGTCTACAATGACTATTACTAATAGATGAGTAAGATAACTTGGGGATTACATGGGTTGCCTGAAGCCTAGAATATTCCACAGTGTTCTGTCCTATTTTTTCCTGAGTTGGACTTGTAGTACCTGATTACTATTTCAGTTTACTAATCCTCATGATCCTTCCTATTGGTATTACTGCAGTCATCCCACAGGTTTTGCGATGTCAGAAGATTGGAGCGTGACAGCGTCAGAATATATCCAACATTGGTATTGGTGGCCTCACCTCCAGTACGAGGTCAAGACTTTCTGTAACTCATGTGAACGATGCATTTGCTCTCCTCGGGGAAAGCTGCACTCCCTGCCAACCCCTGTCTGACCTTGGGAGTCCATAGGGATGGACTTCATGGGACTGTTTCCTGAGTCCAATGGGTGCAACTACCTCTGGGTAGTCATTTGCTGCCTTTCTTCAATGGTCCATTTGATACCATTGAATACAATGATGATGGCTTCTGAACTGTCTCCCTTGTTCATAAAGGAGATCATCTGGCTCCATGGACTCCCCAACTCAATGTATATGATCAAGACTCGAATTTCACATCCAAATGGTGGCATGAGGTACACCATATCTTAGACATCAAAATCTTGATGTCCACCTCATTCCACCCTCAGAAGGATGGAATCACTGAATGAGCAAATTGTTCAATTGCTCAGATCTTATGAGTGTGTATTTCATCCAATCAAAAGGATTGGGTGAAACTGCTGCCATTGGTAGAGTTCACCATAAATTCTACCATCAACAGGGCAATGGGCATGGTCCCATTCAAGATATGTGGTGGACCTCTGCCTCAGATGATGCAGGTGCTCCCACTGGGGGAGCACATCCTGCCTGGGGTGCACACATTCACCATGAATGCCCTTCACAACATGGCCATTGCACATGATTGCATTATGGGTGAATGAGTGTTTCAGTGATACTATACTAACAAGCATTGGTGCCATGAGCCCAATGTCAAACAGTGAGACCTCATCTACCTGTCCATGAAGAACCTGGCCCTGCCCAAGGGGCAGGCCAGTAAGCTTCTACCAAAGTTCATAGGTCCTTACAAGGTCCTACAAGCTCTGGCTGAATCCTCCAACTATGGGTTGGAGCCCCCAGAGGAACTCAAGCACAGGCAAATCCACCCACACTTCCATGTGAGCCTTCTCAGGCCACATCACCCCAACAATGACACTCTGTTTCCCAACAGGTGTACTCCAGAAGCATATGACTTTGGTGCACCTGATGACACTGAATGGTATGTGGAAGAAATTATGGCCCACAGATGGGTGGGCCGTAGCATCTAATTCGAGGTCAAGTGGAGCCTTGGCAACACCACTTGGGAGCCTTTCATGAACTGCAATGACCTTGCAGCTCTTGACTTGTACCTGTTGCTGATGGGCATCAGTGGGCACTGTGCACAGAGGGAAGTGAAGGGGAAGGGCCTAGAGCCCTCCGGAGTCAGCTGCAACATATCACACGTGAGCTTGCAGCTGAGTCAGAATTGGAACTCCAAAACTGTATATCACACACTGTGGAGTTCAATTTTTTTTCTTTGCCCATTGCTTTGGTATTCACCATGGCAACCCCACATGATGCAGATGACTACATGGGGGACAACTGAATACAAGACAACTCTCACCACTTGCATGAGATCAACCCTGGGGGTTGATCTTGAAAGGGGAAGGAGAAGAGGATGAGGTCTGAGCCACCCAGCTCAGACAGTGACAAGGAAAGAAGGAGGATGCAGCATTCACCAAGCCCTGGCAAATTACAAGCTTGGGCATGAGTCAACTGACAGAGAGCCTGAGGAGAATGTCAGAGAAGAAATGGTGTAGGCACCAGTGCCTATACCACCAGCTTGTGGCACTGCAACAAGCACCTCATTCATCAAGGTCAATGTAACATGTGCCGAGACTATGTGTTACACATCTATGGGCATGCCCTAGATGAGGACTCTGATCTCCTCGACATGAGAGACCATCAAGACCATGATTTGACCCACTCTCTGAGGGTCAAATATAATTGAACCTTCAACAAGTACAAAGATGACATCTTGAGGTTCAAGGGCTCCATCCAGGCTCTTGAGGACGAATTAGACCATTCCAAGGGTCCATTGGATGATCAAAGGACCAAACAGCCTTGAATGCGTGAGCCTTCTCCCTCCTCTGAGACATCTCAGAGGAACCTATATGCAGCTGCAGCCTCTATGTTGGCTGCCCCATGTGTTGCACCCCCCCAAGTTAGGGATGCAGATGTTGAGATGAAGGCAGTGTACCCACCCCTTCCTACTCTTCCTCCACCAAAGCACCAAGCTTTGGTACCTCAATTATCCAGACTGACAAACTGGATCCTGGCAGCAATTCCTCAGAACACTGAGGAATTTGACAATTGGGCTCAGGCAGCACACACCCCTGGCAACTACCCCAACATGCAATGGGCATGTGAGTATGTGCCCTACATAAATGAGGTCCCACCAGCAGCAAGAAGCCCTCTGATGAATCACGCTCTGGCCAGCTGGAGGCTTCCCAGCTGGCTCCCAGAGGAGCAACAGTCAAACTGTGGAGTGGGATGACTGAGAGACCCGTCTCACTTGGAGCAACCGAGCATGACAGATTCCACTGAGCTCTGGGCTCAGTTTATGCACCATCATCAGTACCAGTGGCAAATCACACCCAGTATCCTGCTGGACCAGAACAGGGTCTCACTCCCCCATGTCAGGGGAAACCTCCTGATCAGACAGCAAGTCCCCACTGGGTTATCCCAGAGGCAAAGGTTTGGACTTTACCTTCACTTGGCAGAGGTGTTTGTCCTGCCCAGACTATACTGCCAGGTGCAAGAGTGTGAGCACATCGCCCTGGCCTCAGACTGCACTTGACAACCCTTGTCAAGCATCACCAACAACACCACCATCAAAGAGGTCGTCTGACACCTTGCAGTGATAGGAATCATGGACCTCAAGGTCTGTGAATCACACCATTATGCTCTTGGCTGGCTGTCTCATATGGCCAACACAAGCAACACTTGCCCAGAGGAGCCCAAGGTGGCCTCAGCAGTCTTGAACTGACTGAGGCAATCACAGCCTGGTCCAGAGGACACCCCTCTGATGACCAAACCCCGTTGGTGGATACCTGGCCCCACTGACATCTCTTTCTCGATCCCTCACCCAAAGAGGAAGCAAGAGTTGACCACCCCTCCAAGGAGCGGTCCCCCTAGTAATCCAACTGGAACCCTGGCTGGACCCAGCTCATATCCACCAGGAGCTGCCTGGGGATTCTCAGCACCATCACACATGGTATGACCTAGCATGCCTCCCCCAACTCCAGCAGGGCCCTCCACACCAGGCCCTGCTCAACCCAGCTGTTTGGGCATGGGGCTCATAGAATCTGATCCCTACCCCACTGGCAGCTGGAGTGGTGTACCCATCACCACTAAACTCACTCAGGGCCAAAAGAGGGCCCTGAAGGTAAAATGACAGGTTGAATGGGGGATCCCTCCAAGAGGGTTCAGAGGAGGATTTTCCTCCAACTGATTCATGGTCATCGCAAACTCCTTGCAATGAAAGAAGAAGTCTGGAGACATCAGTGACAGCACTGATGATGCTTCTGATGAGGACCCTGACCCTGTGCTGTCAGTGGCCCTCCAATCTCAGGGTGCAATCCCTGAGACACTGGTATCTGAAGTACTGTCCTTACTGAGCTCGGAGGTCCCTGACCATGAGTGAATCATTGACAGCATGCCCAGCCCTGAGCGTGATGCAATGATCATGGAGATATTCGTGGGAACATCATCAAAACCAGTCAATGACCTTTCCCTCAATGAGCTAGGATTGCTTGATGAGGACAAGCCCAAGGACAATTTTTCTAGGATGTAGATCATCCCCTTCTTTTACCCAAAAAAATTATGGCTGACTTCTGCTGTCGGCTGAAGCCAAAAGGGGAGGGTGTGGTGATCCCAGACAATTGTTTAATCTTGTTATAATTTAACTTTATGTAATTAATGGACATCTTTTTATCCTTTACTTCAACCCACACAAAAATATATATGTTATTTGTGTTCTGGTTGTGTGAAGTCTCAAAAGACCCCCACGACTCACAACACTCAAGCACCTGAGATGTTTTGGGTAAGTAGATGAAATATGACTCTGAGTATTTCTGAGTAGTTACATCTATGGTAGTTCATTTATTTATAACTATTTACATGTTTGTTATGAGCTCAATACAAACATGAATATTGTTGTTCACTCTCATGGTCCCACACTTGAATTCCACAACACCCTTTTATGTTATCCTGTTATTTGGACTTCTGGTCAGTCCATCAACTTTCTTGGTTGTTACACTCTCATTGCACCATCCTTCGACTGTTTTCATCAGAGGGGCTCAATCTGGGAGGGATTGGGAAGTGTATTTTCACAGCCCTTCTTTGGCCCTGAGTGAGTTTTGTTGAGATGGTAATACCACCCCAACCTCCAGTGGGATCGAAGTCAGGGTCCATGGACCCTAGACTAATCATACTGAGTTGAGCAGGGAGATCTGCTGATGAGGGACAAGGCACACTAGGTTGCCCCACATGCATAGATTCAGAGAGTCTCCTGAGGGTTCCCGAGGGGGGTGGGTTTGAGTTGGGTCCAGCAAGGGGTCTTGCAGGATTATACACAGCCCCACCTCTCATAGGAGCAAGGGGATCTTGCTTCCTCTTGGGGTGAGGCACTGCAAAGGAGATGTCAGTGGAACTTAGTATCCACCAATGAGGTTCAGTCATCAGAGGTGAATCCTCTTGATGTGGGTAAGGTGTTTGCCTCAGTCAGTTCAAAACCTCTGAGGCTGCCATGGGTTCCTCTGGGTGAGGGCTCCTGGTGCTGGCCATGTGGGTCAACCAGCTGAGAGCATAGTGATGCACTTCATGGACCTTGTGGTCCATGACTCCCATTGCTGCAAGGTGTCTGATAACCTCGTTTTCATAACACTGGTTGAGTGCTGAGCATTGAAAGCATGAGGTGTACACACCGTGAGTTTCATCTCATTATTGGTTCAACAGCAATGAATAATTTGTCCTCAACTGTGGTGTTATTGGTGACACTCAACAAGGGTTGTTGAGCACAAGTGGTGATGTGCTCATGCTCTCGCACCTGGTGGTATAGTCCAGGTAGGATGAATACCTCTGCCAAGTGCAGGTACAGCCCAAACTTCTGCCTCTGGGTTAGACCAGGGGGAATCTGTTGTGACATGGGGAAGTGAGACCTGAAATTGGTCCAGCATGATACCCAGCATGGTTTGCCACTGGTACTGGTGTGAGTGCATGATCTGAGCCCAGTGCTCAGGTGAATTGTTCATGCTCAGTTGCTCCAAGCAATTGGGGTCTCTCAGTCAGTGTACTGCACAGGCTGACTGTTGCTCCTCTGGGAGCCAGCTGGGAAGTCTCCAGCTGGCCAGAGTGTGAGTCATCAGCAGGCTTCTACTTGCTGATGAGATCTTGTTGCCATGACACATGTAATCATGCACTCAGTGGAGATCAGTGTAGTTGTCAGGGGTGTATGCCCCCTGAGCCCATTGATTGAATTCCTCAATATTTTGAGGAATGGCCAATGGGAGAGATCCTGGCAGTTTAACTGCTGGGATCCAGTTTGCTGGTCTGGGTTGTTGTGGCACCAAAGCTTGGAACTTCAGTGGAGGGAGAGTTGGAAGGGGTAGGTATGCCACCTTCATTTCAACATTGGCATCCCAAGTTTGAGGAGGCACCATGCATGGAGCTGCTGGCCTAGAGGCTGCAGCAGCATACAAGGTCCTCTGAGGGATCTCAGAGAGGGGTGAAGGCTCACAGGTCCGAGGTTTTTTGGACTTTCGATCCTCCAGTAGATCCTTGGTGTGATCTAATTCCTGCTCAAGGGCCTGGATGGAGCCCTTGAGCCTCACGATGTCTGCTTTGTACTCATCAAAGATGCAGTCATTTCTGACCCTGTGGTTGTCTGCACCCTGTAGTAGAGTGCCTGAAAATAGACAGTAGGCAGGTGCTGGTAGACTGGTGCTAGTTCTGGTTCTGGTTCTGTTGACAATATACTGGTTCTGGGTGTAATGGCTGTAGACTTGGAGACTAAAAACAGGAAGCAAAGCTGGCCACGAGTGATGTGGCATGCAAGAATAAAAAGCAGACATGATGAGGATAGGCTAAGCAGTATTGAGAAAAAACTAAGCCTTGTTGTGTGAGTCAAAGCTCACTCTCATCACCAAGATGGAGACGCAGGATGCATCTCCTATAGCTAGGTGGTGGAATGCTGTAGTGATAGCATAGCATAACTACTACATGTGTGACTGTCTACTGACTACATGATCATGTGACTGCCTGATCACACTACTCCACCATGTCATGAGGGGGGGGGNGGGGGGCATGAACCTAATTAAATAAAAATATGACCTTCTCCTGTCCTTGTCTCATCATCTTTGTCCCCTCCTTCTTGTCATCCAGTCCTTCCATTCCCCTGTTGCCTTGTTGTCCAGTACCCTCAATCTACCTTATGAGCAGGGTTCATAGTGGTGGTGTTGGGGCTTCCTCCTTGGCTGCAGGTCACTCAGATCAAAAAAAACTCTGAAAAGAGGACATAAGTAAAACAAGAAGAAAGAAACATACCCCCACCCACAGTGGGATGGGGTGTCCCCTCCTTGTGGCTCCCCAATGGCCCTTCCCCCGCTGCCCCTCTGTTGCTGTTGTGCATGGCATTTGTGACCCCACATCATGGGCTTTAGGCTGTGGTGTGTTGTCATCCCTGTCCTCCCCTGTCCCTTGTCATCGTTGTATAGCAATCATAATCCCCCATGTGAGCAGTGGCTCACCATGGCAGGAGTGAGTGCTGGGTTGGTGCCATCATTCCCTTGTCCTCATCATTGTAATCCATGCTCCTTGTTGTTGTTGTTCACACTCCTCATCATTGTCATCCCCCATCATCCCCATCCCCATTGTTGTTGTCCAGTCCTGGTCCTGGTCCTGTCATCATCATGGTTGTCCCCTCCCATTGTGGTCCCCCTCCCCCTGGTTATCCATTGTTGTGGTTGGGCATGAGCCATTGTTGCAACATGTGCATAACATAAAACTTGTTTGCTCTTAGGTATCCAAGTGATTTTGCAGCATGATGGTGGAGTGTGTTGAAGAAAATGGTCTGGGCATTGAAAGTCAACCAAATTTGTCAGCATCTCCATTTTGGGAGGTCACCTGACTTTTCAGGGGAGGGGTTGAGCTGGGTGAGCTGGATGTGATTGCAACTGATGGGTGTTGACAGACACAGACAGACACTCACCTAACTTTGAAATTGACAGTTGACATTAACAGCTGTTCAGGTGTTGTCCTGTCTATGTTCATGTCCATTTTCCAAGGTGTATTTAGCAGCTAGCTCCTTGTGGACTGGAGATCTTCTCACAATGCCTGCACTTGTACTTTTTGTGAATTACCTCAGCAATTTATGAAGCAAGTAGAGCTTATGAGGACCCCTGACAACCCCCCAAAATGCCTGATCCCTAAATTTCTGTGCAGGTAAAAAAGATTTCAGTGGAAGGATGCTGGGTTTGGCAACCTTCACTAGACTTAAGGTGGACTGGAAAGACAGGATCAAGTTATCTTTGTTGCATGGAAGTGGGAACCATAAGCTACAATAAATGGGGGGATGATAAACTACTGTACCTTCATTGCATGGAAGTGGGAACGAAGGTTAGGAAAAATAAGATGTAAATAATATATCAGAAAAGATGGCCTGTCAGCAAGAGGCCGCATCAGGCATGGTTACTGAATAAGTAGACACCGCATCAGTGGTGCAATATCAGAACTGATGTGCATGCATGCAAAGGTGTGGAGTTGTCATCATCATCAGTGGTAAGTGTCAAGGGAGGTCACATGACCATGTGACCACAGGCAACTTCAGGCAAGCACAGGTAAGTATCAGAATGGTTTGTGGCACCTATCTTTCATGTGTTGTGGAAAAATGGGTAAAAATGGGTGAGTGTCATTGTTGTTGTATAAATATGTGTGAGTGCATGTGAGGACATCAGTGATGTGTTATGTCAGCATTTTGATGGTGGGCAACCACAGGCGAGTGTCAGCAAGCATATGCAAGTCTCAGTGTTGGTAGATGTTGTGAGTCTGTGTTGGGGCAGACTTACATTCAGGCCATTTTGTGGCATTTTTATCCAGATTTTGCCTCAGGCCCACAGGTCACATTTTTATCCACACAAGGGATCAGGTGTTGAAAAAAATCGCCAAAATTGCTGGTTAGGACTTGGGCTCTAATAGTCATCATCAGTTGAGCTCCCAAGAAATTGAAATGCTCAGTGTCGAAGAAATTTGCACTGCTATACAATCTACAGCCTTTCTTTTGCACTCTCACATGGCACACAGAAACTGGCCATTGGCTTCTAAACCATAGTTGCTTCATATTTTGTCAAATTCTTAAGGTGCTGAAGTACAGATGCAAAACACTGTAGATTTATCATCATTGTTGGCTGACCATATACTTGAAAACCTGCAAGGTGAAATGCAATACTACCAAGATGATAGATCCAACATGTTTGGAGCTGTATTGCTGCTGTGTTTGCCATTTTCAAGTTTTCCCTCTAGTTTTTGAGTAGATATTGAAAATTAGCAAACAGACAGCTGAAATAAGTGATAGCTTGCAGTGTATTAAGTATTAACATTTATGAGTCTATTACATGTCCATTCAACACTAAGTAATATGAACATTCTATACCCAACTTGAAGCTTGAATTTGACACATGCTGCCATGTAGTGATCCTGGACTTTATGTTTACATTTATTATAAATTCTTGGTATCGCCTTCTGGCTGGCCCTTTTAAGGGACCAGCCTTATGTAAGATAGAAGAACCTTTTTAACTTTACTCTACCTACATGACAATATATGTTATTTGTGTTCTGGTAGTGTGAAGTCTCAAAAAAAAAACCCATGACTCACAACACTTTTTTGAACACCCCAACTCATATAGAGTTAGACTCAGCATTGCCCCATCAGCAATCATCATCAACATGACCCTGAACTTCTCCCATGAAGGGAGAACATTCTCAACATGATCTGCCATAGAAGCATCTCCATCACAAGGGCTCAACCAAGGTTTCTTTGCTTTAGACTCTTACTTTTGACCCCCTGCTGCCCATAGAATTTCTCCATTGCTGAAGAACAAGTTATGAGCCCCCATGCCATGGTTTTGACAACCAAGGCAACAATGAGGAGCAAGGTGAAGCCTGCTGGCAAGCAGGTTGCCAAGAGAATGGAGCTTCCATTGCCAACAGGCTATGACTCTCCTGGGCACCCCCCAGGAGAAATGAGCTCACAGCAACCACTCAAGGTGCATACAAGCACCTTGAGGACAATTACTTCAAATTGGAGGGAGTCCTTAACTCTCGAAGCACATACAGCCACTTCAAGGCAGCTAGACTCCCCTATGCACAACTGACAATCAAGAGTTGAGGATGCTGAAGATTGTAACATCGACTCCAAAAAATTAACCTCATCAAAAAGCAGTCGACAAGACACTCCATCAAGTCCAGATGTTCCTCCTGGATTCAACCAACTTTCCAGACTGGGAGAATTAAACCCAGGACCTCAACCTGATTGACGGCCCATGTGACAGTCAGGAGTATGATACACCCCCACTGTTTCTGGCCCAATGGCCTGGTCTCCTGGCATCATTGCCAGTATCACCAATGACTGAAAGTGCCAGGCTATGCTGATGTCAGGAGAAGGAACCCCTTGAGGCCAGGCCTTGAGATGACAAATCCAATGAGGAATTTAGAGCTGAGCAGTTTGCTCAGCTTGCTACTGATATGCTCATCCATTGCAGGGATGCAAGGGATTTTGAACCTGAGAAGTTGGAAGGCCAACTTTGAGAACTGGTTATGAATTATACCAGTCACTTCCCTCATAGGTCTGAACCTAGACCTACCCTCTCTTGCTCCCCCCAGTGTGTGGAGCAAGGGGAAACTGCCACTGACAGGCTCAGCAGTCCCTGTCAAGATACCCCAAAGGGACCCTCCAAAAAGAGGGTCCATTACATTTACAAGAACAGGATTGTCCTGCAGAGAATATGCAGTGGCGATATATGGGACAGATAGTCCACATCAATCCCTGATCAAGGGATTCAATTTGATGAGGAGGGTCATCCTTGGGACAAGGGTGACTGTAACACTTGGCAGGTAACCCCACTGACTGAAAAACCCAAGCAGTCAGCACAGAGTCATGCAGGCTGCAGAGGAAATCTTGGCAGAGATGGGGATGGTGGTGATACAAGTGGAAGTAGCCCTGACTCATCATTTGACATGTTGAGTGACAATAGCACAGAGCCCTCCTCCTGTTTGGAGGAAGAAGTCCTGAACTTTACACTCCCCCACAGAGTCCTGGAGAAATCCCAGGACTCCCACTGGATTCCTAAAATTCCCACTGGATTCCTGGTGTCTCCATGCACTCAGACTACTTTAATAGTAAATCATAATACTATTGAAATATGTCCAAGATTAGGTTAAGTTCAATACAATGCAAGTTTCATGAAGCACCACAAAAGTACTTGCACCAGCAAGGATTGAACCTGAGACCTCTGCACTACAGATTACATAATCACTGAGCATGCACACTCTACCACCTGAGCCAAATGGTAAATTCTAACCCATAATGTAATATTTATTTATTAGCTTACAACTCACATAATATAAATTCAATTCAAACTACATTTTTAATTACCCCCTCACATGGGGGTGAGGGAGGGGTAATGAAATTAATTTACAAACAAAAACTAATTATGAACAAAAACTAACTACAGAAAAAAAAAAAAAAAAAAAAAAAAGATAAAGAAGGAAAAAAAACCCTCGCACATGCATGAGGGAGGGGTGCTGTCATAGTGCATGCCTCATCATTGCCTGGCACCCCCTACTGTAGTGGGTGGGATTCGTCGTCATTGGGTGCTGTTGTGCATGCCCTCATTGCCACCCACCCCCTGTTGTCCCCCTGTGAACCACCCTATGAGCAGATGCTTGTAGGTGTGGGGCAGGTGTCATCTGGAGGTGAGGAGGGGACAACAATGAGCAGGGGGGGGGAGGCAAGGCAACAACAGTGAGGGGGAGAGGAGACAGGGAGGAGGGAGGAGGAAGGGGAGGTATTGACAAGAGAGGGGGGAGGGAGGTACCCCCCCTCCTCCTTTCTGTCTCCCCCCCCCTCCTCACTATCTCTCCCCCTCCCCACTGTTGTCCCCCCTCCTCGTTGTCTCCCCCCCTTGTCATTGTCTCCCTATTGTTGTCTCCCTTCCTCCTCCTGGTCTCCCCTCCTTGTCGCTGTCTCCCCTCCTTGTCATTGTCTTCCCTCCCCCTCCTCTTCATCATCTCCCCTCCCCTCCCCTTCATCATCAGCCCCCTTCCTCCCCCCTCCTTCTCATCTTCTCCTCCTTGTCATCCCCTTGTTGTTGTTGTTGTTGTTGTTGTCCCCTGTTGGTGTCATTGTCTCCCTTCCCCTCCTGGTCATCTTTGCTGGGCTCATTGTTCCTGTCCTGTTGCTCCCTGTTTCCACCCCATGAGCAGTTGCTCATGGTGGCAGTTGGAGGTGCTGTGGTGGCAGCTGTCATCATGGTTGGCCACCCTTTTTGTCATTGAACACCCACAATCCACCCTGTGAGCAGTTGCTCGCAGAGGTGGGGTGGGTGCTGGGTGGCCTTCGTCATCCTGTGGTCATCATTGCCAGTAGTTTAAACTATTGCTTAAAAAAGGCTTTTCTAGTAAAAAGAATGAAATCAGAAAGAAAAAGAAAAACTTACCTATGGCCCAAGGGATGTCAACAATGTCCCTTGGGCCTTTTTTCTTGTCATCCCTTGTCCCGTTGTTGATTTGTCATTGTTTGCCTCCCCTTTGCCATCTCATCATCATGGCCTGGGGCTTGTAGCATTGTTGTAACATAGATAAAACCTGTATAAAAAAGTTTGTTAGTAGCAAAGTAATGAAAAAAAAAAAATTACCAATGGCCCAAGGGACATCAAATGATGTCCCTTGGGCCTTTTTCGTTGCTTCCCCTCCTCAGCAGTGTCACTGTCCTGTTGCCATTTTGTAGCTGCACCTGTTCCCACCCCACAAGCAGTTGCTTGCAGCAATGGTGCTGGGTGCTGGTGTGGTGGATGTGGCGGCTGTCATTGTGGTTTTGTGGTGGGTTTTGGGTCATGATGTGGCTGTTATCATGTCGGCAAACCTCATTAACAAGGTGTAGTTCCTAAAAATAACAAACAAATTAGTAAGCTGAAAAAAACATATCTAGGGCCCAAACAACAATGTCATTTGGGCCTGGTTTCTACCTTTGTTTGTTGTTGTTGATTGGTGGAGATGGCAGCTGTGGGTGGTGGCAGTCATCATTGTCAGTTGTGATGGTGGTGGTGATGGTGTCCATGACTCTGCTGGCAGTATTGATGTGCCTACGTGCTTTGTCATGCACAGCCATCCAAACAGTACCTAGAGCTATTATGATACTCACCAAATAATGATGCTTAGCTTAGTGGTAATATTGGCTTGTATGTTAACTCTTGTTGACATGAAAACCACTGGTTCAATTCTTGGGGGTTGCATTTTATTACCATTGATTGATAAGCAGGGATTCCTCATGAGTCCCAGGGATTCTACTGGCAATCCTCCTGAACTGGGATGAACCAGGGAGAGGTATTTCAGGGGAAATTGGCTGGGCCATTATTCCTTCAGGAATATGTTGATAATACTCAACCAGGAAACCCAAACAAAACACCTAAAAAGAGCTTCATATGGTATAACACAGGTTAGAGGAAGGTAGTGAGGTGGTACTGAATATCAAGACCTAGGTCAAGGTTGGGGGGGTCAATAGCAAGGGATATCGAGGGATATTGAAGAGAGTTTGAGGAAATATCAAGGGTTCGATGAATTATTGAGGTTGCGATAAAATATCAAGGATGCAATAAAAGTTTGATTGATCGGAGTATGAGGAATGAGTATTACAATGAAAAGAGAGATGATGGGGATGTAATGAGTGAGGTAAAAGCGAGGTGGATACGGTAATATCAAGGTAGAGATGAGGGTTGGGAGGCTCAATATAGAGGTGTGATGATTTTATTGAGGAAGATCGCAATAATTTCACAAAACTTCAAACTAAGACGGAATACTTGGACTCAAGTGTATGATCACTTGAATCAGACTACTGGGACGATAACACGGATGATGTTCTTCTGAAAAAGTACCTAATACAATGTTTATATGACATATGAAAGATAGTACTAAAAAGGAAATTGAACATGAGGCTTACATGAGGCGGGATGAGAATGGTAATACGGGGCTAAATACGATGGGTAGATGATGAAATGATGTGAATGCAAGACAATTGAAAGGGTATCATGCAGTACATACATGTGTTCCCTTTGAGGAGTCCAAAATACTTCGAAAATCATTGCATGTCCTTAAAATGCAATCCTGTCTATTGTTCTTCATGCGATAAGCTTGTCATATGATGTCACAAGGTGTGGGGTGCGGTATGAATGTCCAATAATAATGAATATGGCTGCCGAATTGCACAAAGTACGCTTGAGGTTCGGTCGAAGATGTTCAAAGATGATCAAGGTTGATCATGATGATCACGGAGGGTTCAAAGACGTTTGTAGGACTCGTAAATTGATCAAGATGTATATTCAGACTTGTAGCAAATATTGCAAAGTTGTTCAAAGACGTTTGATGAAGATTGAGCTCGATCAAAGAGCTCAAGAATTATCGAGGGCTTGATATTGTTGTTCACGGTCGATAGAATGTTTGTCACATGATTGAAACTTATCAAGTAAGGTTCGAAGGGGTCATATGAGGTTTGGGAAAGTCCTGCTAGTGCTCAAAGTTTGAATGAAGATGTTTGAGGGGCTCGATATTGTGCGATATTGCTAGAAAATCCAATCGAACAAGGTCAATTGAGGTTGATCAGACTACTGTATTGACCTGTTATCCGCAATGTGAAAAGTACTGGTGTATCTCCCGAGTACTACCTGCAATGTGGATGTATCAATGTGGCTAAGTGTAAAGAGCTCAAGAGGTCTCCCAATGAACCTAGTGCTTGTCATGGGTAACCTGTGGGTGACTCAACCTCTACCTGCACCCATACCCATGTGAAACCCACACCCATGCTCATGGGTATGGGTATGGCTACTTGCAGGTGGTGGGTACAGTGGGTTTTTTCTTTTTCTACTTACACATCGCCAGTGTTACATTTACTGGTTTCAGCACTCCAATGAGTGCCACAAACCTTTTATTTACTTATCTACTGTTTGTATGTACTAATAGACTTATTTTACTTAGGGGGAAGTGACACCCTGAAGAATGGGGAGCTTGTGGAAGTAGGATATTATATACTAGTTGATGTTTATTACTGTTTGGTTCCAGTAAATGAACATGAATGTGGAAGTAGGATATTATATACTAGTTGATGTTTGGTTCCAGTAAATGAACATGAATGTGGAAGTAGGATATTATATACTGGTTGATGTTTATTACTGTTTAGTTCCAGTAAATGAACATGAACACATTGTGTCATGTTCATGTTCATTTACTGGAACCAAACAGTAATAAACATCAACTAGTATATAATATCCTACTTCAACAAGCTCCCCTTTCTTTGGGGTGTCACTTCCCCCTAAGTAAATAAAAGGTTTGCAGCACTCATCTGAGTGCCGAAACCAGTAAATATAGCACTGGCAACATGTAAGTAGAAAAAGCCTGACCCACACCCACGTACCTGTGCAGGTTTGCAAACCCATGATGAGCACTAAATGAACCTCATTGAGCTGTTAATGAGGGGAGCATACCCACAGTTCTTCCAGATGAACCCTGTCTGAAAATTCTGGCCTAATGTGCAGAGCTAATAGCTCATACTGGGCTACAGCCTCCCACCCCAATTCTTATCAGGAAAAAGGTTCCTGCCATCCCTCAAAATATTTGAGGGACATCCACACCAAGATTCATAGGCAGATCGATAGTAAGGTCTCTGCCTCGAATGAAACACCAGCCTCTGGGGGCAAGAATGGCCCCAGAGTTCCCAATCCCCCTAAGTATGGTGGATTGTCCAACACTGAAGGCTTTGAAAGATGGCTAAACGCCCTCCTTCAGTGGCTGAAGATGAATAAAATACACAGTCCTGAGCATGACTCAGACCACATTGCATTCACAGCAATGTTCCTAGAGGACACTGCTCTAACTTGGTTCAAGGACAGCATTGATGGTGTATACCATCAACATGCAGCTTGGACTTTCAAAGAGGTTATCACTGGTCTGTATGACCGGTTCATGCATGAAAATGCCACCCATGACACATCAGATAAATTCTGGCACATTGAGTGTAATGCCGAGGAAGGCATTATGAGTTACTACCATAAACTGGAGTGATATGCTACCAGAATGATTCAAGCTCCCAACCCCTTTACATTCAATTGGTGGCTGGGCTGCCAGCAACCATCATATCCATTATCTTGGACAAGGGATGCTCCACTGAGTTGAGCTCAACAGATGAATCCTCCACATCACCTGCCAGGTGGAGGAGATTGCAAAAATGCGAAAACACTTCAATGAAAAGAAGCATATTATGGATTCCACCAAATTGAAGACTAACTCTTCGACCAAACTCTCAGGGCCCAAGGACCCTTCACCAGAAAAATCAAGTGAATGATCTCAAGATTGCCCACATAGGCACAATAATAAATATCATGATTATGATCAACCTTCAGCTCAAGATACCCTGAGCAGGATAATTGAAACCATGGCCATGACAAGGGCCATAACTCAAAGCACCACTCATCAGGAGGGAGATCCCACTGACATTCTGGGCACAAGTCAGACAAGAGGCCTGACAACAGCAAGACTCCCACTTGCTACAGCTGCAGCAGACCCCACTACTCCACTGATAAGAAATGCCCCATGTATGGGCAACCCAAACTGGTGGTGAAAATGTATGCTGCACAAGAAGGATCAGTCACTGCCACTGATCAGCGGACTTCCCCTGGAAACAAAGGGGAGGATGAGAAACATCTGAGCCTGAAGAGGGACTTTGATAATCACTCTGCATTGAAGGAAAGGTTCAGCACTGCACATAGTGACTCAGAGGGGAGTAGCTCCTCTGAGTATGGATCAGCATTGTCTGACCAAGATCCTTACAACTCCCAGTACAGTTTGGATGGCGAACTGTACAACTTGGAGTCAGAGACTGGGTCTATTCCCAGTGAAGATTCAGACATGGAACACTTTGGCACAATCTGTGAAATTGCTTCGGAGGATGACTCCAACATATGCCCAAATGCCCAGTCAGAGGACAAATCTGAGGACAAATCAGAAAGGGTTCTGACCTTTTCTGAGAGATTAGGTGTCATTATGGACAACCTTTTCACCAACAAGCCACACTTCAGAGGCATGGCCACCTTGAGGAAATCCTCAAAGAAAATAACCTGTCCTCCCCAGAGTGAAAAGGACAACTGCTGCTTCATTGTGAAGATGAAACTTCACAATTTGGAAGCATTCATTCTCCTCAACTCAGGCTGTATGTCTGACTCAATTTCTCCAGAATTCACTACATCAGTAAATTTGAAGGCACACAAGTTGGAAGAACCTGTGCCTCTACAACTGGGAACAGTTGGCAGCCATTCAAAGATAAACTTTGGACTATTTACTGATTTCAAAATCAGTAAGACTAAGGACACCCACTACTTCGATGTTGTCAACACTGATAGGTACGATGCCATATTGGGCATTGTCTTTATGAGAAAGCACAGCATCACCTTGGACTTTGAATGTGATGAGGTTTGAGTGAGAGGAAAGTTCCTCAATACGATTGTCAAGGGTCCGAACACCTTCAAGCAAGCTCAAAGGCATGCTATGCACCCTCAACCTCCCAAGGATGAGTGACCCATGAGCGGCCCCCTGACCACTCATAAGAAAAAGGACCCAGACAAGCCTGGTCTGAGTTCCACTTGAGCACAGCCTCTGTCTGTGAGATGGCAGGCAGTAGAAATAGAGGAGGTGGATGACATTGACAAACCTCCTCCCTCTGGTTTAAAACCTTCAGGGCCTATCTTGTTGGGCCCTGAGGACAAGATCAAAAGTGATGATCTTGATGAGATTGTCCATGAGTTCACTCAGGATCAATTTCCTGATGGACCCAACTTCAAATCAGGTCAATGACTTGAACAATGTACTGTTTGCCATCTGTGAAGACTTGGCTGGTAAGGCCAAGGCAGAGGGCCCCCTGTCTAAGGAGGACCTCCCACACCTCTGTGAGGAATGGAAACAGTCTTGTCATGACATCCTAAATGGAGTTCCTGACAAATTACCTCCCCTCCAGGAGATAAACCACCATATTCTGTTGGTGGATGTTGAGAAGAAGTATAACTACTATCTTCCCAAGTGCCCCAACTTGATGAGAAAGCCTCTCACAGAGAAAATAAGTCAGTACTGCAAGGCAGGGTGGTGGTGCACAGCTCAAGCCGAGCAGGCCACCCCCAGGCTTGTACCCTAGAAGAATGGGAAATTACACACCATGATAAATGCACAGAAGCATAATGACAATATGGTCAAGGATGTTACACCTTTCCCTGATCAAGACCTCATACAGCTTGATGTTGCTCAAGCAACCTTTTGCTTGAAAATTGATCTCTCAGACAGCTATGAACAGGTCTGAGTGGAACCAGAAGATGTCTGGAAAACCACATTCTCAATGGTTCAGGGCATCTATGAGAGCCTTGTTATGCAACAAGGTGACTGTAACACACCATCAACATTTCAGCAGTTGATGAACTCTATATTCTGAGACTACATTGGAAAATTTGTCCATGTTTATTTGGACAATATCTTTGTGTTCAGCAACACAATCAAAGAACACCAGCAACATCTGGAGTTGGTGTTTAACAAACTATGTGAGCACTCTCTGTACTTTCAGGCAGAGAAATGCAAACTCTCACTGAGAAGGTAGAGTGTCTCAGCCATATGATTGATGAGAATGGCCTCCACACTGATAGCAACAAGGTGGCTCAAATACAAGAGTGTAAGACACCTCATAACTACCATGAGATCCAACAATTTCTAGGACTCATTCAGTATCTGGCCCATTTCTTGCCAGATATAAGTGCATTTACAAGTCCACTGTCCATGATCACTAGAAATGGTCAAGCCTTCCAATGGTGACCATTGCATGACCACTGCTTCCAGATGATCAAAAGCATCTGTTGCACAACTCCCATGCTGAAGCCAATCAACCGTGAATCACCCAAACCTATTTGGGTGATCTGTGATGCTGCAGTCTTTGGGACTGGAGCAATGTATAGACAGGGACCTGAATGGCAGACTTGTCAGCTGGCTGGTTTCCTATCCAAGAAATTCTCAGACCCTCAAAGGAACTATCAAACCTTTGAGCATGAGACCATCGCAATACTCAAGGCTCTCCTCAAGTGGGAGGACAGACTGATTAGTAGATGCATCCATGTGGTCACCGATCACCAGGTGCTGGAGTTTTTCCAAACTCAGCATTGACTTTCCATGAGGCAGACATGATGGATGGAATATCTATTGTGTTTTGACTTCAACATTCAATATGTCAAAGGAAAACTGAACAAGGTAGCAGATGCTCTGTCCTGCTACTACCAGTTTGACTCTTGGGACAATGCCCCTCTAGTCCAACACTACGTCTTTGCAGACATACACCTCAATCTGATTCACAAGGACCTGCCATGGGACCAGCATCTCGAGATTAAGAATTGAGTGATCCACCACCTTTCAGCAACAGCAGATTGGGGAACAACTAAGGGCTCTCCAAGAACAAATCAAAGAGTGTGAATCTGCAGCCATAAGACTTGGCACAGGAACAGAAGAGGAGGTTACTCCTCCTTCTACTGGTAGCAAATCAAAGGACAACCCTTTGATCTTTGAATCCCAAGCCAAAGGTCCCAATCTCCAAGAGTTCATGTTGGAGGTGGACCCTCTGAATGATGACATCTGAAAAGGCTACATTGTCAACCATGTTTTCAAGAAGGTCCTTGAGATACCAGGTGATCACCTGGGTTTCAAAATCCACAATGACTTCATATGGATGAAGAATCAGGGTGGAGAGGATGTTCTTTGCATCCCCTCCACCAATTCAAAGGGTACAACCTTACATGGTCATATAATTGAACAAGCTCATATGATCATAGGGCACTTTGGACCTTTGAAAACATGGGAATACATCTGATGTTGGTATTGGTGGCCTCTACTTCAGTATGAAGTCAAGACCTTCTGTAGTTCCTGCAAGCTATGTGTTCACTTGAAAGGGGAATATTGCTCACCATGTGGCAAGTTGCACTCCCTGCCTATGCCTCTCAGACATTTGGAGTCAATTGGGATGGATTTCATCAGACCCTTTCCCAAGTCCAGTGAATTTGACTATCTCTGGGTAGTCATTTGCTGTCTATCTTCAATGGTTCATCTGATACCATTGAGCATGACAACAACTGTGTCCAAACTATCTCCTTTATTCATAAAGGAGATCATCTGACTTCACAGACTTCCCAACTTGATCATGTGTGATCAAGACTCAAAGTTCACATTGAAATGGTGGTGTGAAGTACACTGTATCTTGGACATCAAGATTTTGATGTCCACCTTGTTCCACCCTTAAACAGATGGACTGACAGAACATGCCAATTGGTCCATTGCTCAAATATTATGAGCATTTATTTCATCCAATCAGAAAGATTGGGTCAAGCAACTGTCCTTGGTAGAATTCATGACAAATTCAACCATCAACAGAGCAATGGGGATGGCCCCATTCAAGATCTGTGGGGGGTTCCTGCCTCAGATGATGTAGGATCTCCCTCTAACTGAGCACATTCCACCAGGAGTGTGCACTTTTGTGATGAATGCCTTGTGAAACATGGCTATTGCCCATGATTGCATCATCACTGAACATGTATTTCAATGATACTACACTAACAACAACTGGTGCGATGAACCTGATATCAAGCAGGGCAACCTTGTCTACCTGTCTACAAAGAACCTGGTGCTTCCCAAAGGGCATGCCAGCAAGTTGCTACCTAAATTCATAGGCCCTTACAAGGTCCTATGAGCTTTCCCTGAATCCTCCAACTATGAGTTGGAGCTTCCAGACAAACTCAAGTGAAGGCATATTCACCCTCACTTCCATGTGAGCCTCCTCAGGCCACATCATCCCAATGATGACACTCTGTTTCCCAACAGAGGTTCACCTGAGGCTTACAACTTTGGTGCACCTGATGACACCAAATGGTTTGTCGAAGAAATTATGGCCCACAAATGGAGTGGCCATACTATTCAATTTGAGGTTAAATGGAGTCTTGGCAACACCACCTGGGAGCCATTAGCAAGCTGCAATGACCTTGCAGCTCTGGACTTGTATCTATCACTGATGGGCATCAGCAACTGGCAAGATCTCCCTAAATGTGCAGCTAGCACTGCATGTTGACCAAGTTGAGAAGAAATCCATATGTGCTCAGTCATGTTATACTAAACATGACCATCATGGGTTTGGACTCCACAACTGTACATCTCAAACTGCAGAGTTTGAATACTTTTTCTTTTCTCATCACTTGGTACCAACCATGGCAAGTTCATATGATGCAGACAACCCTATGGGGAATGACAACCCAGACCATTCTCACTATGCACATGAGACTGGCATGTCCTGTTGGTCTTGAAAGGGGAAGGAGAAGAGAGGGTGGTCTGAGCTACCCATGGTTGGTTGGACTGAAAAAATGACTGAAACTGAACCCAACCCAACTGATTGGACCATCAGTTGCAGTTGCTCACTTTCACAGACAGTTGGGTTGCCAGTTGCCTTACTTCAAAAATATTTAAAGACCATTATAAAACTGGTCATAATTGGTTGCAACCAGTTTTTTACAGTGATAATACTCGGCCAGGAAACCCAAACAAAACACCTAAAAGGGCTTCGGATGGTATTGCACAGGCTAGAGGAAGGTAGCAAGGTGGTACTGAATATTGGGATCTAGGTCAAGGTTGGGGGAGTCAATAGTGAGGGATATCGAGGGATATCAAAGAGAGTTTGAGGAGAAATTGAGAGTTCAATGAAATATCAAGAATGCGATAAAAGTTTGATCAATTGGACAATGAGGAATGAGTATGAAGAGAGGGGAGACGATGGGAATGTGATGAGCGAGGTAAAAGCGAGGTGAATACGATAATATTGAGGTAGAGATGAGGGTCAGGAGACTCAAAGATTGAAACTTCAAACTAAGACAAAATACTTGGACTCAAGTGTGCGATCACTTGAATCAGACTGCTGGAATGATAACACAAATGATATTCTCTTGAAAAAGTACCTAACACAATGTTTATATGACATATGAAAGATTGTACTAAAAAGGAAATTGAACATGAGGCCTACATGAGGCAGGATGAGAACAGTAATATGGGGCTAAATAGGATGGGTAAATGATGAAATGATGTGAACACGAGACAAATGAAAGGATATCATGCAATACATACATGTGTTCCCTTTGAGGAGTCTGAAATACTTCGAAAATCCTCTCATGACCTTCAAAATGCGATCCTGCCTATTGTTCTGCATGTGATAAGCTTGTCATATGATCTTGCAAGGTGCAGTGGTATGGTATGAATGTCCAATGATAAGATAAAGGCTGCTGAGGTGCATGAAGTGGCTCAATATGGGTTTGAAGTGCTCTTGAGTTTGATCAAGGTTGATTGATGACATTCAAATTGATCGTGAAGGGTTCTATGACATTCATAGGACTTGTGGAAGATATCACAAAAAGATGTTCAAGGAAGCTCAATGAAGATCAAGCTCAACCAAAAGAGTTCGAGAAATATCAAGGGCTCAATATTGTTGTTTGAGGTCAATCAAATGTTTGTAATGTGATCTATACTTGTCAAATGAGGTTTGGAGGGGTCATACAAGGTATGAGAGAGCCATGCTAGTGATCAAAGTTAAAACAAAGATGTTTGAGGGGCTCAATATTGCACTGATATGTCCACATCGCAGGTAGTACTCAGGAAACATGCCAGTACTTTTTGCATTCTGCATATGAGTTCTATATGGCAGTTCAATCATTTTCAAGTGATATCAAACAGTTTCAAACATCTTCACATCAACATCGAGCACTTGCACAATGCTACAATACCTTGCATGACCTCTTTCGAACCTCATTCATCAAGTATCGATCAGTTTTGCACAATCGATCAAGCTCAAACACAAATATTGAACTCTCAATGTTTTCGATATTTTTTGAACTATTTAGATTGGGCTTGAACTTCGACAAACTTCTTCAAGCATCCTCGAACATCTTCACAATATGTTCCTCACATCTATAGAGTCTATCTGAATGATCTATGAACATCTGCAAACATCCTGAACATCATCAATCAATCTCGAACAACTTTGAATGACCTCGAAAATCTTCGAATGAACTTTGAACATACTTCATGCACCTTGGCAGCTGTTATCTCATGATCGGACACTCGTACTGCACCCCTGCACCTTGCAACATCATTTGACAAGCCTATCGCATGGAGAACAATAGATAAGATCGTTATTTGAAGGACATGAGAAGTATTTTGAGATATTTTGAACTCCTCAAAGGGAACATGAGTATGTACCTTTTGATTTCACTTTGTTTACCTCCTTTTTGCATCAATTCATCATTTACCTGTAGTATTTAGCCCCTTTTGATCATTACAGCCCACCTCATGTTCAACACATGGACACTTTCCTTTTTAGGATTACTTTTCATATGTCATATATACTTTGTATTATGTACTGTTTCAAAAAGAGAGAATCCCATCGCGTTATTGTCTCAGTAGTCTGATTCAAGAGGCTGTACTCTTGAGTTCTAGTTCAAAGTTTTGCAATATCATCACGATCTTCGACAATTGTCACGCTCCGATCTTTTGACATCACAAAACCTGTGGGACGACCGCGGTAATACTGATAGGAAGGGATCATGAGGATTAGTAACTGAATTAGCAATCAGTTGCTACAAGTCCAACTCAGGAAAATAGGAGAGAACACTGTGGAATATTCTAGGCTTTGGGCGACCTGCGTAATCCCCGAGTTATCTTACTCATCTATTAGTAATAGTCATTGTAGATTCTACTAGAGTATTGTAGAAACATTTGTACTTAGTATATAAGCTCGCACATTAGGTCGAGCTATTCAGTTTGAACTATGATTAGTTAAGCACTACTTGGAATCTTCATCCTCACTTGCCGCCTAGTATGGAAACACGGCGCATAACCTGCACATTCGCATTCAAGTCCAGTAAATCAGAGACAACCCTACTCAAGAGGAAGGGTGCAACTTCTTATAAGTTGAAGCCAAGTCTCGTTTGTCCCCCTTCAGAAAACCTGTGCATTCTCCGATTCCTCCCTTGCAATAAGCACAACCTTAACAACAATATTGTATCGAACCTCCATATCGAGCCCCTCATACCTCGCTTTTATCTCGCATTAATCATATTCCCCTCGCTTTTGGTCCTACATATTATCATCCTCCCATCATCTATCTCCCCTTCCGTCAATCCCATTTTTGTAGTCCAATTGAGCTCAATATTTCATTGAGCTCACAATATTTCATCAAACACCACTTGTTATTCCTCGCATTCCCTTGCTATCGAGTCCCCCAACTTTGACCTAGGTCCCAAAGTTCAGTACCACCTCACTACCTTCCTCTAACCTGTGTTATACTATATGAAGCCTTTTGTAGGGTTTTGTTGTGGTTTTCCTGGTCGAGTATTATCAGTGCAATATTGCTCAAAAATGTGATCAAACTTGTTCGAAGTCAATCGAGGTCGATCAGACTACTGTATAGACCTGTTATGCGCAATGCAAAAAGTACTGGTGTGTTTTCTGAGTACTACCTGAGATGTGGACATATCAACAGTATGTATAATATTCTACATAGGTAGTTTATATTAACATAGAAAGAAGAAATAAGAACTAATAAATTTACTAAATAATACTATTTATACTATATTTCTGCTCAGTGGGACAAGCCCAGGGGAAAAACAGTCATTTGGTAAGTGATTTTATACCCTGTGGCCATGCACAGACCATGTGATCATGTTTGTCCACCAAAAACAAATGTGGCACCACTTTCCCAGATGACTTTCCATGACCACAACAACAACACCAACCACACTGTTTCCACAAAAATGACCACAACAACCAAACAAACACAAAGTAGATGGCCAAAATGATGAAAAAGGGTCGTATGGGCCCTAGGGTATGTTGTTTTATTGTTGATTCCTTTCTTTTACTAACTAACCAACTAACTAAAAGTTTTTCCTTCTTTTTTAGGTACTTTTCATTTTGATAACAACTGAATGATGCCTTTGCTGCTGCTGTGAGCTGCTGCTCACAGGGCAGCATTAGGCTCCTTCTGGACCATGATGACCACACCCAACACCACCACCTACCCAATGCCATCGCTGCAAGCCTCTGCTTGCAGGGCAGCAATGGGTGCCACATCACACAGTGCCACCACCCTGCCCATGAGCCACTGCTTGCAGGGGGAGATGGAGGTGCGGATGATAGTGGAACAGGGGACATCAAACGATGACATTAAGATGACAGTGAATGGTAGGGCTGACAAGCAACAGGGATGGAGAATGGTGGGGATGATGGACAGCAGTGACAATGGGGACAACGAAGAATTAATACCAGGGACGACAATGTGGCATCACAGCAGGGTGAGGAGACAACACAAAGATGCAGGGGCAACACATAATGCAGGGACAGCAACAAATGTGGGGATGACAACACCAAATGCAAGACCACAATGCCAAATGCAGGACCACAACATTGAATGCAGGACAAAGGTGATGCTGAATGCAGGGGATGACAATGACAGCACCACCCTACCCTCTCTGCCAATGTGGGAGTGGGGTTGTTTTTTACATCCTCTTTTTCTTTTTTCCTCTCTCTGAATGACTCCTCACCACTGTGAGCACCTGCTTGCAGGGTGCATTGGAATTAGTTGTATTCAAAATATAGTAACTGTAATTATATATCAAAAATGCTGGAAAAACCAGTTCCAATTGGTTGTGGTCCTTCCAATTAGGGCAACCATTTGGACCATTTGCAGTCCACAGTTGCCCCTCTTGGGGGTCAAAAACCGGACCAAACCAGACCTTTGAACACTATGAAAAAGTATAACGATGACATTTGCAAAGCCCTGGTGAATTAGAAACTCAGGTGAGTCAGCAGACAGAGTGCCCAAGCTGAAAGGCAGAGAGAAGAAGGTGTAGGCACCAGTGCCTATACCACCGACTCATTATGGGAAAGAAACCAGCAGTGAAAACTGCACCAGCACCAGCACCAGCAAAGGATGACCTCGTGATTCAGGTCCTTTGCATGCAACAGCACCAGCCACACCTCTATGAAGCTATTATGGCATGAGGTCAGGAAGAAGCATATTCTGTGGTCAAAGAAGCAATTTACAGGTCACTGTAAAAGGGAAAGACGGCACTATTGAAGGAAGGATATGAGAAAGGACTGAAAGAGGGAGAAGAAAAAGGGAAAACAGCTGAATGGGAGGTATGGGAGACAAAACACAGCCAAGGGAAGTGTGTCAAGCCATGGACATGGATCCAGGTTTATGAGGATGTACAAACAGAGCCCATGACTCATGGAACAACAGACTCCAGCACACAGACCACCCTCACTAGCACTATCAATAGTTATCCTTAAAGTAGAGCCACAACTTTCGCAGGTCATGGCTGGGGTTGCGGTTGGGCCATCCATGTAAGCGAAAATTGAGACCCCAATTTTTTGTGACCATGTGTAACATGATACATGTATGTCTGCCTGTCGACACGGCGAGACCTACACTCATTATTCTACTAATCTGCCAACTGTTTTCACTCCTTTGATCTATTATGATCAACTCTTTCATGGCAAAATCTACTGTCTCTGTACCTGTCATCAATTGGACAGCAAATGAAGCTGAACTTACATGTATTTGGAAACTAATCACCAAGCTCAAGAAGCCAGAAAACTCCAATGTCTTCATTGGGAAGAAGGATAAGAATGAGGTGCATGTCTCCAGGTCTTGTCAATGTTATCTACACTAAACAACCATCAGAATACAACAGGGGACTCGAAGGCAAAAGTTGCAAAGCATATGGGAGAGGCAATCCTCCCTGAGTTATTCAAGCTCAATCTGCAGGTTGTAGGGGACCGAGTGAAGGGAAAAATCAATGCGTATGTGATCTGTTCAGTCTCTACGCCTATAATACTGATGTGAAATCACCAAAGACTCATTTCCAAGTATCAGAAGCATGCCCATTGTCAGGGCAACACCAAATCCACACTAGGATCTTCATGCAGGCTCTACAAGAAGATGCAACAAATATAGAATGGGGGATCAAAGTTTGATGTGATGTGATATTTATAGAACGGTTGGTTGACAAAGGCATTTCTGCACACAAGGTGATGGTGGGAATTCTAAGAGAACACAACTGATGTG
>QLOK01005379.1:313-15650 GCA_003313805.1 Tricholoma flavovirens
GGGTTGACAAATGACAAATAGCAGGGACAATGCGTAGTGGGGATGATGAATGGCAGGGATGACGAATGGCGGGGACAACGAATGACGGGGACAATGAATGGCGGGGACGAAGAACAGTGAAGATGAAGAATGGGGAGGACGAAGAATGGCGAGGACAATGAAAATCAGGGTGACGAATGGCCGGGGACAACAACAACAACAACAATGACAGTGGACAAGGGCACAGCAGCAATGATGGGGACAGCAACAGCACAACAACAACAACAACTACTACTGCATGCCTGCACAACACCCCACCCTCGCTACAAACACGAGTTGGTGGGGCTTTTTTTCTTTCTTGCTAACTTTTTTATCCATTTCTTTTAGCAGTACTCCACCACTGTGAGCAACTGCTTGCAGGGTGCACATGTATTTAATTTAATTTAGTATCTAATATAATTTAGTTAGACACAAAAAACCAGGAAAAACCGGTTTTCTGGAGGCAACTGAACCAACTAGAACCGGTTCTAGTCAGTTCAGTTGTGGTCCTTCAAGTTTGGGTGTCAGTTTAGACTGGTTGCGGTCCCGGTTGCCTTACTTGGAGGTCAAAAAACTGGACCGAACCAGACCTTCAAACACTAGGCACATGATGGTCTACACTGTTTGTCATCAAATAGTGCCTTCCTTGTCATGCCATCCCAACTTGAATTTATTAGTACAATGTCGGACTGAGTACTAGTGCATTATACAAATGACTTAGTGACTCAGACTCATCCAGGCTATCAACTATTCCTCATAAAAGCATATAACAACAAAACATGATAAGGATAGAAGGTATGAAGCAAACAACTACATAGACCTGTATACCAGTCATAAAATTACATATCATGTTCATGTTCATGCAACCATCACCATCCTAAAAGGAACCTTTTTGCTCTTCACCCTCTATATCCTCTTCTGAAGTTGACCAGGAGAAAAGCAACTGACATGAGGGTAATCCTTTTTTGAAGTAGAAACTCTATGGTAGCTACTGGAGCGAGAAGAAAAAGAAGATTTGGAACTGCTGAGAGTGCTGGAAGAACTGGGAGGGCTAGAAGACCTGGAAGATGTGAAAGAACAGAGAGACCGGGGAGAAAGGGGAGGGCTAGGTGTGGACAAATGTTGGCAAATGACTGGCACCAGTACAGTGAGCCTAGGGTTATTATTTGAGATGTTACATTGAGTGCACACAGCCAAAAGGCAGACATCTGCCAACTCCTTCTCTTTCTTGAGTAAGGAAACCTCACACCGGGCTTTCAGGAGCATGGTGTCCATGTGCGTCCTTTCGAGGGAAAGAGTTTGAGTGGTTTGTATCATGGTAGACATGTCACCCTGATCCACATTTGTAGATGTGTTACACTGCTGACTGATGTTGCAACTTACTAGTTTGCCATCACCTCTACCAAGTGACAGTATACCTGCTGAGCCACTGCTTAATTCTGAAACATTGCCGGTAGGCAAAGAATCACTGCTAGTGCAATCATTGGGACTGTTGTAGGTCCAAGTCAAAGCTTCCTCCTGATCGAGATCTGAGCCTATCATTTGACTGACAATGACGGCTTGCTGTCACCAAGCAACTTTAGTGAGATCAATATAGATGTTGTGTGCTGCCCAGTATTTGGAGTCTCAATTATCAGGATGGGCTGCCACTATAAACTGCAGAGTATCAGTAGTATTATGGGCTGCCAGTGACAAGTAACATAGCTCATCCTACTTACAGTAGGAAAATCTACAAAATTGAAGGGATTGAACAACATATCATGGACTGATACATTCTGAGTGTCCACAAAGTTCTCAATGTCAACATTGCCAGGAGCCTGGGAAGTGGCCATCATAGGAGTAGCTAATGGTTGTCGTTAGTATGTTACTTCAAGTTTCAACTTCAGGCTTTTCTAACAACTGTAACAATCTCATGACCACATGATTTGGTGTTGTTTTGCCTTCCATGGCAGCAGCCTGGGCTACTATGTGCAAACTTTTTCTCAACTTGCCAGTGGATCCTGTCATTTTTTGGAACCATATTGAAGGCGAAATTTTGCCTGTGAATTCTCTGGTAGGGAGTAAGACACAAACATTCTTATTCAAAGGCCAAAGGGGCTGCCTGACCCCAATCCTCCAATTCCAGTCCTAGAAGCTCCCCTGAGACCTTTACAATAAATGCAATCTCATCATGGTGCTTGGAAGCAGCTTCATTGTGTGCAATCTAATAATTTCCACTGTGGCTGCTGATTGCACCAGACTCCTTCTCGTAACTTCTGTCCTTACCCTGTTTCCCCATTTGCTGCTCTTTGTCTCAGAGAGTGAAAGTATCTTGGAACACCCTCGATCTTCCCTCACATTATTAGAGTCATTCCTTGCCCTCCACTTTGGCATTTGGCTTTCAGCTATAGCTGTCACACTTGTCACCAATGCAAGTTGTGTCCCGTCATCTCACTATGCTGCTTACTTACCCTACCCATTTATTAGATTCCCTCTTCTCCCTCTGAAATTCTTGAAAACCAATGTTCACCCCCATTTCATCCCCTTCTGGGACCGCTCTCTGCTGCAGCGAGCATCACTGTGTTCCTATCCTACTATACTAGGAATGTCGGAACGCTCTCATGGATATTTTTCATATGCTTTACTATTATTGGTGTGTGGGGCTTCTGGACAGTGACCTATTTCGTTTCCCGCAACTTGACTAAATATACTGATCTTCATTACTGCTTTAGATAAGTTCTTCACCATTTGGCATGTACACTAAGTAGATGTTTGTTCAGCATTTTTCTGGCCGCTTGGCATGTATGCTGAGCAGACATCTGTTCAGCATCCTTCTGACCACTTGGCGTGTATGCTGAGTGGATGTGTGTTCAGCATCTTTCCAGCTGCTTGGTGTGTACGC
The DNA here is from genome assembly GCA_003313805.1 of Tricholoma flavovirens. Classification (NCBI taxonomy): domain Eukaryota; kingdom Fungi; phylum Basidiomycota; class Agaricomycetes; order Agaricales; family Tricholomataceae; genus Tricholoma; species Tricholoma flavovirens. Next base: position 3,213 of record QLOK01005379.1, read on the forward strand.
TGAGCAGATGCGTGTTCAGCATCTTTCTGACTACTTGGTGTGTATGCTGAGCAGACATGTGTTCAGCATCTTTCTGGCCTGCTTGATTCAGGAAATGATACGCTGGGCAGATGAAGTGGGTGTTCCTGGTAATCTTATGTCTCACCTCAGTGCCCTTGCAGCATTTGGGATTGTTTTTCCCCTTTGGTAGTGCTATCATGAGTTTAGCCATAAGTTTGGTCTTTTCTATTCACTCTGACACTGGTCCTTCAGATGGACGCTGACCTGCAATTGTAGGTTGTCACGCACTCATTGGTGAAGTTGTACCATTGCAAAAGACTTTTGTATTCATTTTGTATTCATGGCCAAGGTGCACAAAGTAGCATACTTCAACAAAATATAAGGAGCATCTTACATTCAAATAGTAATTTCCATGAGTCCAAACTAAGTCTCAGTTATGCCATGCTTCAGGCCCATGCTCCACCATCGAGGACCCTTTTTTCCAGCTGCTTGACTTCCTGGGGATTGTTGAGGATGGCCGTCATAAACACTTCAAAGTAGTACCACCATCGGCATTGACCATAGGGGCTGTTGAGCAAGTTGTGGTTGATCCTGAGAAATTTCAATGCACTGCCCTCCAGCTACCAACATAAGCCTAAAAGTTGGCAGCGAATACTCAGATAAAAGCATGATTCACTCACCAGCAACATCCCTGTTGCCCATGTGGAGATGGGTATGAGATGTGCATAGACTCTTGGCCGGATGTATCCCATTAACTCCAGCCCAAACATATTGTTGCGAATGTTAAATTTCCCAGAGAGGGCAATGCTGATCATCCATTGGAAGATAAAGCAACCTGAAAAAGGGGTTGCCTCAGCAGTGTTTGTTCCTGGTCTGTACCTATCAAAGTGTCGAAGATATCCATCTGGGCCTAACACCTCCCATAACTGTTTGATCGTGCCATACATTTTGTCGCCTGATGTCAGGGCCTGTTGGACAAATCTGTCCGTTATTCCAATGATCTGACATCGGTACATGTTCTCAATGTTAATCACCTAGGCATTTTGCCAACCAATTGTAAACATATAACAAAAAGCTGGGAAAGAACATACCCATTTGACGATAGGCATGGCAGGCAGCTCCTTTGTACCAGCTAAGAATTGCTTGCCAACAGCAACATTTGGGGGGTTTTCTACCTCTGAATGGGCTTTAGTGAGTTGGATATGTGGAAGGGTATTTCAGGCTCACCTTTCATGCCTGTGCGGCGAGACATGGTGGAACCAGATGGTGTAATGATGGGTAAACCAGTGACAGAACCAGCCATAGTTTTGTCAGAATACTCAAGAAGCAAGTCCAGGTGTATTGCAGACCATGTTGGCAACTCTAGAGACCTTTTGTAGTATGTTGGCGAGTTTTTTGCATTACTTGGTGGCTGTTGCATACCGTCTGATGGGAAGTGAACCAAGTGCAATAACAGTAGAAGGAAGAACATACAAATTCCAGGTTGCAACAATGGGTCAGAGAGATAGTTTGAAACACCAAAGTGGATATGTGCCCTTGCAACGTACCCCTTCAAGCGTTTTGACAAATACCAAGGAGCGAAGAGGAGATGGCCAGGGAGGTGATGGGTGATGACCAAAGTGAGCCCAAAACACCAGGTGAGCTCGTTCAACAGATAAATCCAATCAAAATATGACATCTTGGTTACACCAGCGACCTTCAGGTGTTCTGTGCCTTCGTTTTGTGCAATTGGATATAAACCTCAATAGGGCTAGAGCTGTGAGTCAGCTATCTATGCGGTGGCCTTAAATACTTACTAGTTCCAGGGAATGGCCTAGGATGAGTAGCAGTTGTTTCAGCACATCTAACATGGTTCTGATATGCTTACCTGCTGGCTTGAGATGGACTAGTTGTTTTTTGTTATGCTTGGCTGCAGTCTCCAGCACCTCATCACCTTTTGCAAGAGCCAAGAACTGTGCTTTGAGCATAGCATTGGCCCCAAAGTCGAAGGACATGGCATCGTCATAGTAATCATAGTCATCTTCGATGACCTTGTCATAGATATCAATTCTATCCACAATGGACTGGGGATCTGATGAATGAACTTATATAAGTCATGGCAAATGCTCATGCTTTGGTCACATACCAGCTGTTCCTTTCCTTTACTGCCACTCTGCATCACTGTGCCATGTCCTCCTGAGTCCACCAGCCCCCCGTTATCTTCAAGCCTCGGCGCTTCTTGCTGAGTCTGTCTGACTTTATGCTTTTTGCTTCTATGTTCGGAGGTTGGGGCTGTATCCATATTAGGTTAGCAGTGGCCATGGCACATACCCTCCTTCTCCTGCTCCTGGAGAGCAAACCCAGATGCTGCAAGGGTGTTTAGGAGAGATATGAAACAAGAAGTAGTTGTACTTACAGGCCTGCCCAGGCCCACTCTCCTGCACTACCTCCTGCATGACCTTCTGGGGAGTAAACTCGTGAAAAACTACAGAGGTGGTTAGGAAGGATACAAAAAAAGCAAACAAGAGCACTTACTTCCAGCGTGCTCTAAAGCAGCACTGTAAAATGATCCAGGACCAGTTGTGTTGTCACCATGCTGGACACCGAAGTCATAAAAGACTATAGAGTTTTTTGGAGGGATGAAGCACAAAAAGGGTTTCAACTCACTATCAGAGGTTAATGCAGCTGTTTCTGTTGATAAGTTAGCTGCAGTATTGGCCATTTCTCTGTCGTATTGCATGCCCTCCTCCCACTGTGTACTCGCAAAGTTCGTGTTCAACTCTGCAGAGCATTCTAGGAGTGATGAAAACAAAGAAAATAATGGTACTCACCATGGTCGTTTGCACTGGGAAGGTAAGGTGCCATCATCATGTTATATCCTGTGGTGTCTGTGAAGGATGATGGTGAATGCTGGTGAGGCAGCCTTTGCACCTGTGAGCAATACCTAGAGGGAGGCCTTGTGCCGGTAGCTCTGCTACATCTTCCTGTGCATCTTGTGGACTGTAAGGAAAATTTCCAGATGATGAAGGGCCAGTATTGAGCACTACTGGCAATCTGCTGGGTGCTGTCCAGGCATCTCGCCAGTTTTCAAGGTAAGTCGGAACCTTGATCTCCTACAGTTTGGCCAGGATCATTCAGCACACCACGGAGTTTCATCAGAATTACTTACTGCTTGTTCATCTAGTGGTGGGCATGGGGCATCAAAGTTCTGCCAGAAGAATTCCTCAAACAAGGCTAACCTGCAGGGGTTTGGAACAGCCTGAGAGGGAAAGTTCAAGTTGCCGTTGCCTCCTAGTCCACCAGACATATTGCAGAAGACTTGTGCTGGGGGGTGGGGGGTGGGTTGGGGTTGCTGACACAGGTACTAGGGTATATTAAAGGGATACTAAGCCAAAAAAGCAGATTGCTCATGCCAGTGTATGCCAGGTCTTTTGCAAGGCAAACTTCCCCTTTCCTCAAACGAACCTGGGCCATGATGCATGATGGCTAGCTTGGGTCTACTAGGCACTGCTGATCGTAATGACTCATTGGCTTGAATGAATCTTTGTGCCATGCTTGTCTGATGGATCATCGATCATAGGCTCCTGTGTGATCATTTCATGGCACATGATTTCTGATTTTTAATTTCAATGATGGGACATGCCAAGTCAGAAACATGTCAAATTCATGGCATGTGATTGTCTTCAACAATTGTCTCGACATTCACACCACTGCCAGTGGGTGTTCATCAGTCTCCAATGAACCCCAGTTTACCATAAGTTATGTCAGGGTTGATTACTTATTACTTCCACATTTTGCCTGCCATAGTGGATTAATTGATGGCATGTGACTTCAACAAATTGCCAAGTTATTCTTATCTTATCAAATAAATATGACAAAATTCAAAATAGGTTTAAAATTATAATACTGATGTGCCTGCATTCACCATGACTTCCGAGTCAGTGGCACGAGTTTGAAGCATGCAACAGGCTCAGCGGCCTATGGTCAAAGAGAGTGGTAAAAGCCTAGTAACTTGGCATTTTTTGTTAGCTACAACTTGAAAATGTTTATGCACAGTTGATGTTTGGACTTGGAGCAAATTGGAGATGGTGTAATATTAACTTATAATGTGCCATTGGCACAGCTACCATTTGTGATGATCTGGTTCCAAAAAAAAGATGGAATCCTTGAGGACATTAACTTGAAACTGCATTTGCTGGAATGGTTTGTGGCTGTGCCGGGCCAGAGGTGGCAATTACTTCTCTGAGTCGAACCGAGTCAAACTTGAAGAAAGGCCAAATCACTGGCATGTGGTCGTGAGATTGTTGCAATCGTCAGAAAAGCCCCAACTTGAAGTATGAAGTACAACTTCAAAGTAACAACCCTTGATATCACCCCATCCTAACTATTGCCCTATGATGGCCACTTCCCAGGCTCTTGGTGATACTGATGTTCAGAGTTTTGCGGACACTCAGAATGTGTTAATCCCTGATGCACCTTTCAACCCTGTCAGTTTTGTAGATTTTCCTACTGTAAGTAGCTGTGTTGCTTATCAGCCCACAATGCCACTGATGCTTCGCAGTTTATAGTGGCAGCCCATCCTGAGAACTGAGACTCGCAATACTGGGCAGCACACGACATCTATATCAATCTCACTAAAGTTGCTCAGCGACAGCAAGTCGTCATTGTCAGTCAGATGATAAGCACAGAACTCAATTGTGAGGATGGTGCTTTGACCTATAATGGTCCCTCACTACCAGCAAATGATTGCATTGGTGGTGGTCATTTACCTAACATGGATGAGGTTTCAGAATTAAGCAGTGGCTCAGCAGGTATACCGTCGCTTGGTAGATGTGATGGCAAACTAGTAAGTTGCAACATCAGTTAGCAGTGTAATGCATCTACAAATGTGGATCAGGGTGACATGTCTACCATGATACAAACTGCTCAAACTCTTTCCCTTGAAAGGATGCACATGGACACCATGCTCCTAAAAGCCCAGTGTGAGGTTTCCTTACTTGAGAAAGAGAAGGAGTTGGCAGACGTCCGCCTTTTGGCTGCATGCGCTGAATGTAACATCTCAAATAATAACCCTAGGCTCACTGTACTGGTGCCAGTCATTTGTCAACATTTGTCCACACCTAGCCCTCCTCTCTCTCTCCCAGTCTCCCAGTCCCTTCACATCTTCTAGGTGTTCTAGCCCTCCCAGTTCCCCTAGTTCTTCTAGCACTCTCAGCATTCTCAGCACTTCCAAATCTTCCCTTTCTTCTTGCTCCAGTGGCTACCATAGAGCTTCTACTTCAAAAAAGGACCACTGTCATGCCAGTTGCTTTTCTCCTGGTCAGCTTCAGAAGAGGATATGGAGGGCAGGTAGTAAAAAGGTTCCTTTTAGAATAACTCAGATGGATTCACCAATGACATAAGATTTTCCCTTTTTTTGTAATTTTATGACTGGTATACAGGCTTATGCAGTCATTTACTTCACACCTTTATTCTCCTCAGGTAATGGTATGTAGTATGTCCATTATTTGTATGTATATGCCACCACACTGCAAATATGAATGTGAGTTACCAAAGGTTGGACTCGGACATGGGATGCTTGCCCAGGGCCAGTGACTCAATCCAACTCACTGACTTGAGTCTCAAGTTTATTATGACTCATGCACTGACAACAATTGAATTATTCTGCACTAAATACATGAAAAAAACTGGGTGAGGAAGAATATAAGTATGCAGCAAACTAATGACCTGATGACTGAAGCATGATGTTAAAAAATGAAACAGCAAGCTGGTCATTCTTCTGAGCAATATCCTTCACAGGCTTTGAGAACCTGATGTTGTGCTTCCAGCTACCTGGATTATACAGCACTGCTGTTCCAGACTTGCATTGATCAAGCTGCTTCTGAAACCATCTTTCACAATCCTCTGACCAATAGCCAACAGAAAGACCAGAAAGTGCAAACACAGCAGGCTTTGGCCACCATGAAACATCAGTGGTCTGATGGCCACCCAGCTGTGATTGACCTACAAAGACATTGCAAGCATCTCTGGAGTCATGATCAGGTTGATGGTTTACCTGTGTCAACTTTCTAGACACCACAAATCATGTCCTGCTCATCCTCGGTCAGACAGTCATCCCAAAGTGCAAAGTTTGAATGTTTTTCATCCTCAAGACAAAATCCGTCCCGGTAAAATTTGTCAGAAGGACCATAGCAAACATCATCAAAACTGACGACATCCCTTGCAAGACAAGCAATTAAACTGCCTGCCAATAATGCTGCATGGCTGCGTGGGGACCTGAAGAAGTTATTACACTTACACTGGTATGATTGGTAGTCCTGGATGGTCGGCTGATAATTAACTGATCAGTACCCAAGACCTGAATATCGAGGGATGAAGAGTCGAGCTGGATGGCCTGCTTTTGCATGGATAAGGGTGTTGAAAGCCATACCTCTGTGCAGCAGTTGCAAAGCAATGGAAACAAGGTCAGGGCCCCACTCATGGCAGAGAATTTCGATGGAGGTTGCTGCACTGATCAAACCAAGTTCATATCCAGCTTCCTCCACCTTCTCAAAGCCTTTTGGCCTGATCAGATAATACAGTGTGTCACCAAGGACAGTGCATCGAACGCATACGTTTGCAAAGATGCGTTGCAGGTGCTCATCTGGGCGACTAGTGTTTAAAGGTCCAGTCTGGTCCAGTTTTTGACTTCCAAATGGGGCAACCACAACTGCAACCGGTCCAGGACTGACCCAGATATTGGGGGGACTGAACCGGACCACCTAGGACCAGTCTTTTTCAGTTCATGGACCAGTTTGGACCGGTTTTTTGGTGTAAAATTTGTCATAACAATATAAATCATCTATATATCAACAACATTGTCAGCACCTTAAACAAATAATATACTATGATAGATCTTGTAAATACCCAGCTTTTGATCCAATTTCTAAGAGATTTCATTAATATTTGATGTAGCTATGAACAAAACTGAATCGCATCTCCTAAAGACTCAGGCAAATGTAATGTGACAACCATAAATTATGTGATGGGCACTGTATATTGATGTATGGTGAGCATATTCTCCTACATAAAATACCCATATCCAAAAATAGAATGAGCCAAAATGAGTAAAATATGAGTGAGTTAGAGTCAAAGTACAAGTTGAGTGAAAACATACTCATACCAAAATGAATTTGATGATATCTTTCTCAATTCTTAACCGTTTTTGATGAACCAAGGGTCAAATTAAAGGTAATAATCAGGGTTACAAGGGTATGTAACTTATGTGACGTTTAATCGGTTGCAACCGATTTAAACCGGTCTTTTTGCGGTCCTTCATTATTTTTGAAAATGAAAGACCTGCAACTGGACTGAAAAAGACCAGTCCATAAATAGACCACTGGTCCGGTCCTAAACAGTCCAGTTCAGTCCAGTTTCAGTCTTTTTTTCAGTCCTATGGACCGGACCTTTAAACAGTATGTTCACAGGTATGGGTACAGGTTTGAAAAAATATACCTGGGGGTTACCCATGTCACTCCCTACATGGTGACATCACCATGATCCAAACATCACTGTTCAACCTGTCAGTAAAAGTTACAATGCAATCATACCCTTTGTCCTCTGGTAGTGGCCCAATGAAGTCTATTGCTACTGAATTGCCATGTTTGTCCAGAATCCGAGTCAGTAGTGGATGTAAGGGACCCATAGGCTTCTTTGTCATTGGCTTGTTCTGTTGGCAATCTGCACAACTTGGCACATATGCTAAATCCAGGTCACATCACATATTTGGCCAGTAGATAGAGTCTTGGAGAGACCTGTATGATTTCATAAATCCAAAATGGCCTAGGAGATAGTGAGCAAGGTGGAAAAGTGACTCACATACCGCTGATTTCCTTGGGATAATCAATCAGTCACCTGCATACAGTAAACTGTCAACTTTCCTCACCCCATGGGGCAAGAAATTGGCACCAAGCAGTCAGGTGCACCAGCTGTCCTCTGTGTAGCCTGACCAGATGGCATCCAGCAGCTCCCCATCTGCAGATATTGTTAGCATTGCTGCCACCATTTCAATCAGTGGAGGCAAGGTTTCTGGTTTGGTCATAACATGTGTGCACCTAAAGGCACTTAGCTTTGAACCCAAAATCATGGCTACTGCATCACAGTTGTTGGGGGGGTATGGAGCTGAGGCCCCAATCTCTGCTTCAAATGAGGTGCATGACAATGCATCGGCAGTGACATTATCCTCCCCCTTGACATAGATTATCTTGCAATCATATTGTGACATAAACTCCATCTACTGGGCTTGCCGTCAGGACAAATCTCATTGGCAGTCAAAATTTTCAAGTGTTTTATGGTCAGTGTAAACTATGAAAGGAACCCCAATGAGATCAAACTGCCACCTTTGCAAAGCCCAGATGATGGCCAACATCTCTTTTTCATGCACAGGGTAGTTCAATTCCACTCCCTTGAACATCATAGAATTGAAAGCAACAGGCCATGTGGACTCCCAAGATTCCCCAAAGGAAAGGACAGCCCTGGACTGGTAATTGCTGGTGTCAGTTGTTACAAAAATCTTGTGTTCCAGCATAAGGGAAAATTTTATGTTGTTAAGCACTCCCAGCTTATAACTGCCTTCTTGATTGAGTCGAATGCCAATTCATGCTTGTCCTCCCAACATGGAAAAGACTTGTTGCACTCTTTTAATGTGAGTTCTGTGAGAATCTGTGTGTGATCAGCTATGTGAGGTAGGAAGGAAGACACATATCAAATGAGTCCCAGAAATTGGTGGACTTCTTTTGCAGACCAGGGTCAGGGCCACTGTGAGATCCAGTCCATCTTTTCAGAGTCTGCCTCAATTCCTTGAGCCAACACATGATGACCTAGAAAATTGATCTCAAGCTGGAATAAGTGTGTCTTTCTAGGATTGCAGTACAACCCTGCCATTCTGAGTGCCTCCAAGATAATTCAGACATTTTTGCAATGCTCCTTGATTGTATTTGACCAGATGACCATGTCATCTAAGTAAATGTGGCAAATTTTCCCAATCCACTCACATAGTACTGAAGTCACTCATCGTTGATGTATTGCTGGTGCATTCTTCAAACCCATCAGCATGACCATCCACTCAAAAAGTCCAAAAGGAGTGGACATGGCTGTCAAGGGAAAATTGGATGGCTCCATAGGCATCTAGAAGAAACTATTTGTCATATCAATTCTCCCCCAAACTTTACCTTTGGCACAGTCATACAAGATGTTGTCAATCCTCAGCAGTGGGGGGGAATCTGCTATGGTGTTCCTGTTGAGTTGCCGATAGTTGTTGACCCACCTAGGGAGAACTGATGTGTCTGCTTTAGGAATGATGAAGGCTGGCGATGATGCATGTGGTGATGAAGAGGGCCTAATTCAGCCTGAGTCCAGATGCTCTTGTATCAATGTCTTCCACACATCACAAAATCTATGGGGACAAGCATATGTATGTGTTTTGATAGTCTGCTCTGCATCCTTGAGTTCAATTTTGGCAGTTACATCCTATGGTAGTTTTTCCACATGTGGGAGAGGTTGGAATACATCTGCAAACTCAGTGAGCATTTGCTTCTCAATCTTTCCAACCTTCTGCTGAAAACTTAGGAACTCCACATAGTCTTTAATCATACCTGCCATGTCCAATGGCTTAACCAGCTCTGGTACCATCTTCCCATCTGCTAGACATTGCTTGCAAATGTCAATCAATTCAGTTAACATCAACTGTTTATATTTCTTCGTCCTTGCAATGACCTGCTTTGGGTCCACTAGTTTTTTACGATGTCTAGGTACCAGATTCAGTAGATCATATCCATTTGTTTTATCTATTGCAGTTCTCACTTTGAAGTCTGTGACAATACAGTTTACAGTAAGGAATGGTAGCCCAAATAAAACTGGTATGCGTAAGCTTGTGGTCACTACAGCCTTTACAGTTCAGGAAGTCCATGCAGAGTTTGGGGCAAAAGGTGCTATTTTTAGATATTCATGCAGGAAAGAGTTGGAAGAGTTCATATTATTCAGTGCAATGAAAATGGGTAATGGTTTGTTGAGACAGAAACACCACAGACCAAGTTTTTTGACCAGTATGCTGTCAATAAGGACAACTGTGCCTGGCCTAGTAGTCAGCCAGGCTAGCTAAAATTATGTCATATAGATTGAATATAGACTGTGGTGGAAAACTTTGACTTTAGGTGGTGAGACAACTAAGTTACCCTGTTTTTAGGATGCTTTCCAGATATTTTTTGTGGTTTTGTTGAAGAGATATAAATATTTTGCTGCAGAGGGTGCCAAATTGGGCAATTTCAGGTACTCCGAGTCAGCCACCCACTGAGACTTTGGCTTCATGGTGTCCAATCCCATCTCTTCTGCCTTGATTCTTTAGTACTCACTCAAATCAACCTATAGAGGGGCATAGCCAGTGGAATTAGTGCTGGAAACATTGTGAATGAGGGCATAGTAATATGTAGTAGAATGGCTGTTGTAGGCAAAGTGGGAATGTCATGACATTAGAGGTACTAAAACAGCAGTGATAAGGGGCTGATTGGCCTTCATTATCATGCTATTATGGTTGTTTTCACATCCCAACTGCTAGTTCTCTCCAGTCCAATGGCTTCTGCTGAAATTTCATTCAACAATTACCTCTTATGTAATCTCATCATAAACACAAAAGTGTCGAAACACCATGCAACAAAATCTGGAAAAATTCACAAAGCAATGGGAAAGGGGAGGTATGGTACCATACTTTGGACTATCAAAATGGCTACAGAGGTTTGGCTGGCCCTTCCTTAGTATATGCTTAATTTGATTTCATCTACCATAAAGCAGGACTTTTGTATTACATACTAAAAACATAAGGGATACATGGAATTGAGGGCAGTGTTAAGAGAAGGGACTACATGTATACAAAGCCCATACCATCATCCACCTTGTGTCAAGATTTGAAGCCAAATGTATATGAGATGGATGAGAACTGGCTCTCAGACAGATTAGGTGCTTCAGTTCCCACAGCCAAATATGGCAATTTCTGATTTATTGCTCATCAAAACAGGCAGTGCTCGTAACAAGGGGACATTGAGGACCCAAGATTTGACATGGGTGTAGCCCTAGGTATGGTCTATTCAACTGTACTACAGAAAACACACACAAAAACATTATCAAGATGTAGAGGTGACTGACCGAGTACCTAGTGTGGCTGAGTACCTGACCAGGCACAGAACATGTGCCCCACAATCTAGCATGGTGTTCACTGAAATTGGTTTGTCAGCTGAGGGTCCCATCAAGGAGCACATCCAGCACAGATGTGGAACCATAAGAGGGCTTACCTCCTCCTCAGTTTCAGAACTGGAACCTAGCACCCCAGACGGCATCACTGCCCCCACCACAAATGAGTTTTCATCCTTGGACACCTCCTCACTGGCAATTGTGCCAAGGCACCTGCTACCACTCCCACTGGCTTGCTCCCTGACAGCACAATCAACTGCCATTTTTGACTGAGCAGTGTCTCTTCAGATACTTCTTTGTAGTTGGAGTCCATCTGGAAAATCATTTGGGCAGTCTGTTGCACAGTGGTTTTGATAACCATGTCGACACTTCAAGCAGCCTTGATGTTTGAAAGCAATGAGCATTCATTCTCAGTCAAGCAAGGAGGTTTATGGGAACCCAAGCTCAACATTCCTTGTGCTGATGAAGCAGTTAATCCTTGGGGTTTGTAACCACCCACAGCATTCGAGTTCCAGGAAGGGTTCATGAGGCCCAGTGAGAAATGCGTTGACACCAGGTGACCCTATCCGACATGGACTGACGGGATGGTGAAAAACTGACTCTGCGAGGTGTCTGTTGATTAACAGCAGTATACCTACTTCAATAACTTACCTACGTCATCCGAGTGGATTTATCTTAATACTGCGATGTCACATGATTTCAACAAGTTGAACTTGCATCCAAGTAGACTGCGTTCAATGTCGACGAAGATGGCACTCTGCACTTGTCAGAAATTCTGTCAAGCACCCCCCGAAGGAAAGGCCATTCCGATACGCACTTGGTATAGCCATGCGGCCCAGCGTCATTTGGAAGAACAAATGACTCAAGAACAGCTTGACACTCAAAGATCTCGCATCAGAAAGGGCAAACATCGTCAACTACAAGTACGAGATTCTGATGTTTCTGAGATCACTCATGCGATAGACTTTAGAAATCAAATAGCTTTGACTTGGACCTTGACGACAATATACTGGTGCCAAACCACCATGAGCCTAACTCCCCAACGGAATCAGATGGCCTTGAGCTCATGGACGGGTGAGTGTTGTTTTGCATTTTCCAGTTTATCTGAGATATTGGATTGAAGTCATTTCAGAGCTGGAGATCTCAATGACTGTAGTTCTGAACCAGATAGTCAGTTTGATTTTGATTGGGAAGACCCTTCTGACTCTTCTGCAAGTCGCGAGCCAGACAGACTCCAAT